>JBBPCS010001294.1:0-15373 GCA_037974645.1 Hollardia meadi | reverse complement strand
ACAGAGTGTACAAAATACATTTACAATCAAATCTGAACTATTTCATTTGAATTTCATATACATGAGGGCTAATTGTTGCCACTCCTACTCGACTGACCAATCCCGCAACTTCATCACTTACTTACTTACTTACTCACTCACTCAGCCACAGAGCAACCCGTAGGGCTGGCCCTCTGCGGTCCAGCCAAAAAAAGCAGAAGCAGCATGTGTATACCTACAGTAGCAAGTGTAGCATAGAAGAGCTAGTTAATGATTTATGTAAGGAATACAAAGAAACATTATATCTCCTTCCAACTTCTCTGGGTAACAATTATCACATTACACGTGCCCCGGGCAAAATGTCTATGACTAGGTCGAAATCCACAAAACCAGCCTGAAAATGAAGAAAATCTAGTTGATTCTGCATTCGTGGGGCGGGACTTAGCGTAGGATCATGTGAAGTATTCTTATTGTGTACACCTTAGGCTTACAGTTATTAGAAATGAGTAAAACCTGTAGTGTGTTTTTTTTTACACGAGTTTATTGACTATAACAGCCATATTACTCATTTTGTCAGTTTGGTTGTTTAGCTTCAGTAAATATCCTGCATCACAACGTCAAACAATTCCTTCTCCACAGTAACAGACCTGAGTCGACTCTCTGTAATCCATGGACACGTTCAATAGCTTAACCAGAGTATTGAATACAGGCCCCTCCTGTGAGTTGTATGCCTGACTTGTCATAGATAAGCAAGAGGCAATAATCCTGCTGCAACATACTATCTTAGTACCAAGGTCCTCTGCCTATCTTAATGTGGAGGACTTTGTGTTTGAAAGTCTTTGAAAGCACCTATTTTGGAAAAGTGTGTTCTCATGAGTCGTTTCAAGAATAACTTGTTCGCAGTTGTAAAGACTGAGAGTCGGAGGAAGCCTTGACCTGAACCTTTGCAGGTCTGCAAGCTGTGAAGTAAGAAAATACATAAATAAACACACACAATTTAGTCTTATATAGACTATATTTATCTGACGGAAGCTACAGATATAATTTACCAAAGTGTTCCTCGTGTAAAGATATAATCAAAAATGTTACCGCTGACAAAAACTCAAACAGGCAAAATACCAGCTCTGTCCTTGCTTCTCAAATATAATTGGCGGAATCTGAAAGCTGTTAAAGGGAAGGTTAATTGTGTGTGTAATAACATGTCGGGAGAGAAGGTATTATTCAGGCATCCATTCACAGACTGGAACTCTGACAGCAGAAAGGACAGAGCTGATGTGTCATTAGAGAATTACTGCTGCGGCAAACCCTTCTCTTTTTATTGTAGGCTGTTTCGCTGATTACTATTGATTAATTAATGTATAGCTTTCATTTACTGGCGGCATGGCGGTTTAGTCATTAGTTCTGTCACGACATAGCTGATTTTCCTCCAGCCACATGGGGCCTCTCTGTGTGGAATCTACATGTCTCCCTGCCACAGTCCAAAAACATGCAGGTTTGTTGAATGGACGACTCTTAATTTGCTTTAGGAACTATCCAGGCCAATATTGACGTCAGTCCTGTGTTAGACCAGCCAACTGTAGCCCTGTAGAAGCAGTTTAGAAAATGCACTGACTGAAGGGAAGCTTGATAAAAAACGATCACAATTTAGCTTATGGATTGTGATTGCAATTGAAAAGTTATATAATTTTTTTGTCCAGATCGCCAACCCCTACATTTTTATACTTAGGTTTTTGTACAAGGTATAGTGGGTTAATTAGTGAGTTGTTTCCAGTCTTTGTGATAAGCTAAGCTAACTGGCTGCTGGCTGCAGCTTCGTGTTCAGCGTACAGACATGAGGGTGATATCGATCCTCTCATGTAACTCTCAGCAAGAAAGCAAATAAGAGTATTTCTCAAACTGGTAAATCATTGCAGCTTTATGAGAAAAACTAATTACGACAGAGCTCAGGTATGGTCGGACTTGCAAGAACGCGGAGCAAAGAATGAAATACTTCCTGTTTTATTATTTGCACCAACTGTCTGTTTAGCACTTCTGATTTGTGAATCTGGTCCTAACTCTTTCATTTTAACGACGTTGCCTCTAAATGCACTGATGAATGATTTTGAAAACGTAATCTTTGTGCCTGACCTTTCTGGTTGTTATTGCTTACCGTAGAACACGGAGAGCAGGTTTGTGGAGTGTTAAATACGAAGCAGCTTGTATTATAAAAGTGCCTGTGATCAGGTCCACATACACGGGTCCGATATGAAAAGTGTGTACAGTGACGACCCTCTCAGTGTTTGTCGTGGAAATGTATCCAGCTTTATCTCCATCTTCTCCTTCCTCAGTGCGGGGAGGCAGGGAACATCTGAGTGTGTACACTAACTTGAAGGTGAAAGTAATTTAGTCATTTCAGTGTACCGTGACCCCCCTGTCATACACCTACACACACACACACACACACACACACACATGAACACTCTCTTTTCACAAACAAGCTCACAAATGCTCACATCCAGAAACATCAAAGCAACTGTATTTTGTGCTTTTCCTCTAGTATAACGGTCAGCCTGTAAGAAACCTAATACATAACGTGAACAAATAACTGGTTTAGACATGAGATATTTGAGTTTGAGCATTGTTTTAACTTTATTTCTTCTAAACAGTTGAGGTTATTGTGAATCACTGTTGTTTAAATCAATTAATCAGTTCATTAATGTGGTTAGAAATGACTAATGTGTATGGGAACTGACCAAAAAAAGGTAATTTAAAATATGCACCTAAATTATACTGGTGCACATAACTAAAAAAGTGAGATGCAACCAGTGCCACCAGTGTAAAAGCAGTGAGCAGCTGGCCTCAGCAAGAGGCTGGTCAGCTCTTTCGCATCTGATTGACAGTCGCAGCAGCAGAGGCTGCCTCACCCACTCTCCCACAGGATGTTTCACATGATAGCTCTACTGCTTTGCACTCGCACAACTCCGACCACGCGGTCTGTTCGAATTGCAACCAAAAAAGGAACTTGCCCTGGCCTGTGAGGGGAATAGAGGATAAAAACACAACAACCACTTTCACGCCTCATTATTTTAAGCCTCTTTTTTAGCTCATAGTAACGTACTGTAGCTCATGATGGTGGCTGTTCTGAAAATAGTATGACATTTGCTATATCCCATTTGGGTTGTGATTATCCCAAGCACTCTCTACTTTGAGTTAATGATGATGCTCCCCAGCTTGACTTTTTTTTTTTTTTTTTTTTTGTCTGTTTGTGTCTTTTCTTCAGCAGGAGGTACTGTCTGCTCCTTTCACCCATCAGTCTGTCAGGAGAGCACATGGCCTACGGTCAGCAGCCCACTCCGCACTCTTCACCCAGCCTCCCACTGCCCTGTCTCCACAGGTTAGTGCGTCTGCATGCATTGTATACTGTATATTTGTGTGTGTTGTGAAACAGTTGAAAATAACATATTGTCTAATTTTGGACCTGGGTAATCAATTAAATCCAAATTTGGAGAAAACGATGTTCTCAAATATAGAGCAACACCTCCAGAAGATAAAAATGGACACGGATAAATGAGAAAAGTGGAAGCTTTCTATATATAGAAAAATGAATGAGATTAGAATTGTGGTTTCCCCGCAATTTAGCTATTTTTCCATGAGTTAGTATATCACCACACTTCTTTAAAAAGTCTTTTGGAAAGGTCAGTCAATATTGTTATGAGGTCAAATTTTCACATATCGGATCAATATTTCCCACTTGGGTATTGGCAGTCAGTGTAACCAGTGTGAAAAGCTGCCAGCTACACTCAGAATTTCAATGGTTAGTTTCATTCCTGTGTGATCTTTTAAATGCTGGAAAAATAAAAAAATGTGCTACACACACACACACACACACACACACACACATTCTACACAAAACGTCTGTTGGCAGCCTCAGTCTATATGTCTATATGTATTTTAGGATTGATATTATTGGAACTCCGGTCATCCAAATCCCATTAATCCTTCACCACTTGTCCCTGGGAGTAATCTGTCGTTGTTTCTATTATTTTCAGTTTACCGGTGATTACCATGGGAGGCCTGTTTAGGGCAGAATCCTTTGAAGGTTGATGAGGTCATCGGGCGGCAGCATTTTGATAAAGCCACTGCCAGGGGAAATCTATTCAAATGTATTCAAAAATCCCACTGCTCAAAGCAACCCTTCCACTGGGGTGCCGTTGCCTTGATTCAGTGTTATCGACATGAAGCTGCCATTTGAAGCCAGTTTCCCATCAAACCTAAATACGGCTTGCAAATCAACATTTTGACAAGTATGAATTTGGATAATAAACGCCAGCAAATTCAATGTGCCATGTGACAGTGGAGAGCAAGCTGTTTCTGAGACGTATGGCTTTGATGTAAATGCAAACTTATCAGACGTCCCACCATGTCGTTTCACCACAGCACTGCAGCGTGTGCAAAATAGAAACTTGAGAGCTGCTTGTGCATGCAAAAAAAGTATTGCAAATAATTAGTGCTACATGGGGGGGGAGATCGTTTTTCTTGGTTTATCATCAGCACATTCCAATTCTAGAGTCACATAAGTTATCCTAATATACTTAATGGACGTGCAGGTGGTTAATACACTTTCTACTGCCTGGTGCACATGGGAATTTCAAATTGAAGTTTGCTATCTGACAGAATACTGTAATGGATGAGTCTGTGTTGTGTTTGTCTCTCCTGCCGGGACCAGTATAGCGTGACATTAATGCCTAATTAATTCCTTCCTCAGTTATAAATTTGATTGACTATTGCCACATGTTTGTGGATCACATTGTGGTGCAATCTAGTTTGATTTGTGTCATTGTCTTTTTTCAGCGTGGTTGTGTTGCAGTAACAGAGTTGCAAAGGTATGGTTTATTGATATATCATATGTATTATAGAGCTCACCTGGAATATATAGTACTTGTGAAAGTGACATCCATAGATTTTTTTTCAGTTGTAATTGAGTTTCATAGTTCTTTTATGACCTTGGAAACAGAAGAAAAAGAGGTTGATGTCCTTTTGGTCACCTCTTGTGTAGCTTTTATTCATTTAAATGTATGTTAATGGTCCAATGTGTAGGATTTAGGGAAATATGGGAGCAGAAATGGAATATAATACTCATGATTATGTTCTCAACAGTGTATAATCATCTAAAACTAAATCATTGTATTTCTTTTTTTACCCTAGAATTAGCCCTTTATATCAAACTTGGGAGTGGGTCCTCTTGGAGTCCACCATTTAGCACTGCCATGTTTCTCCAGTAGCCCAGAGTGGAAAAACCAAATACTGGTTCTAGAGAGAACCTTTAATGTTTTTCACGTTTTTAATGCCCGCCGTAGTTTCTCCTACATGCTTGGAATGGGTATTCAGTTGGCTCCGACCTGCGATCACACCGCTGGATGTGAACATCAGCAATTTTTTTTTTTTTCAAGGTCAAGAATGATTTTGAAAGTCAAGTTTTAAAACATAACATGAAGTTCTGCTCAGAAAAAAAATGGACATTTTAACATCTACAATTCTTTGACAACATTACTCCAACCACTGAGAATGATCATGTGATATGTCTGGTTGTCTCAGAACAGCTACTAAATGAACCTCTAGTTGATATTGTTTAAATTATTGAGTATAGTTAAAGTGAGTGCGTGCATGAATGTCAGAGTCCACATGTTGTCGTCACAAGGTGACCTTATTGTGTCCTTCCAATAGAACATGATAACCAGTCGTAACAACCGGCAGAAAGACTTCTGTCTGCTGCCACTTTGTCCTTCATCTTATCTCCAACTTGGCTTGGCAGGATCACAACTCTTCTCACTTGGTATTCCTGTGAGTAAGGTCCAGCTAGAATCTAATAAAACAGACGCATTATGTTAAAAAGATCAGCTCAAGGTTAAGTGTGTATATTTTTCACCAGGAAATGCACTTGGCCCACCAACAAGCTTGCACAGGATGGAAATTTTATGATGAGAACAGGATATTTGTTCCTTGAGTGCTCACAATCCTTCTGCTGTGGATAGCAGTGCATTAGCTCACCCCCTCTTCTGTCTGTGCCCGCCTGTGTGTGTGTTTGTGTGGTTACGTGCATAGGAGCGCGTGTATGTTTAGTGTGCTTTGATTGTGTTGGTGCATGCGTATTTATGTGTCATTGGGCTGTATGAAATGGAGAAGGCATGCTCGGGTTTGTCCACGGTGGGGGTGTTTGTATAGTGAAAAATGAGCAGAGGCTTCCCTCGGACTGTGCTTACATTTTACAGCAGCGGGCTGTTCGGCCATTGGGGGAAGGTCGGTAAATGAGAGCAGAGGAAATGTATACATAACTTAGGCTGCTGATAAGTAAAAACATCAGCAGTGGGTTGTCCTAGCAAGGCCTTGTTCCCAGTGGGGTGAATCAACAGAGCTGAGAGGGAGCTCGTCGATACTCCTGAGTGTCCCTCTCCCTGCCACATAGCCTCCATTGGGACAGAGCTGTTTGTTCAGACGGCAGGGGAGGGAGGAGACATGGGAGGCACTGCAGGGAGTGTTTGCCTTGCCTGGGCTTGTTGCCTCTACTAGGTAGGGCTCAGGATGATAGTGTCATAACTGCAGTAGGATAGGGATACATCAGAAAAACAGTGACACCGTACAGAAACTCCACTTGAATGCAAATTAGGTTGCATAAACTTGTTAGCCTTGCAAACACTGTTTTAAAACATGCCTGTGTGCTGTCTCGCCTTTGTATACTGCATTATTCCATTGACATCTATCTCCCCTCGCTCCTGCAATGCTGCAGTACAGGCACTTGTCTCCCACTTGGCCTAGCCTCCCTCCTCTCCCCTCCCTCCTCCCTCTGTCGTTCCTTGGCATCCATCAGTATAGCTGCAGCTTCCCACGAGGCCCGATGGGTCACGGCTACACATCCACACAGACGCACACAGCCATTCTCGGCAGCACTATTCAAGCGTGGACCTCTCGACCCATCTGCGACTCAGCCTCCTACAGATGGGAGCTGTGGCAATTTGGAGAAGTTGTCAAATGTCACGCTGACACACGAAGAGAGGAATCTAAATGAGGAGGAAAACGAGTTGTTGGTTGCTCACTGGAAACTGGCCAATTCATACTGTATTACTCAATGTGTAATATGCAAGAATAAATTGCAGGGTACATTGGTTGATGGATTGGAGATAAGATAGACGGAGCAGGAAGATGTAAAATAAAATGAAAAACTGTCAGGATGGCACCTGATAAGAATGTAGTATAAGGGCAGGTGGTGTTGCGACTGCAGAGCTCTTGAGCAAGTCACACTTGACAGGCACTATGAACCTTTTCCCTGACTCATGTCTTCGCCAAGCCATGTCTTTGTCAAAAGGATCTTCTCTTTTACCTGGGAAAATATCTATCCTGTCTATATCTAATGTTCCTCCTGAAGGCAGGGAAGACATCAATCAGTAGAAAAATAGCATTCTCCAGTCAGTTCAAGTGTTCATTAGCCTTTCCTTGCTCTTCGTAGGCGGATTTTGTCAGTAATCTACCCTGACTTGGGCAATCACGCTTTGTCCGATCTCTGGCAGGTGGGTGTAGTTCAAGAGCGGAATGTTTTATGCAGAGAACTCATTGTACAGGCTTGCACCAGTGGGGTTAGGACTTGGCCAATTACTGAAAACAAAGGCTGCCGTTTTCTCCAAGAGGCAGGTATGTGTTGCTCTATTTAAATGATGCATTGAACTGCCCAAGCTAGCAGTCCTCTCCCCTCAAACAAGCTGTTTCAGAGTACATCCCTCTCTTTGTGTGTGTGCACACTTCAATCTCTTCCTCTCCTTTTATGGCTTCGAGTCAGCACGCGTTTGTGCCATAACGTCCATTTACCCTGATTGGCTATAAACTGCTTGGCTGTCCAAACTTTTAGTTTATCACCCAGCCAGTCGGGGTCAGAGAGGGCTTTAGTTTGTATTCGCAATCAACGCTCTAAAAAAAAAAGAATATAGAAAATGTATAAATATATAAAGGCTTTGCTCAATGCATGCCCTCAGTGTTTTATATCTACTCTAAGCAAATCAAGAACCAAACTTCTTTTGTAGAGCCATATACCACCCTGCCTTCTCCTAGTTTTCATTCGTCGAGACTAAAGGTTTCCAAAGTGTGAGGCACCTTCCCGAGGATATCATTATATTCACGGTGACTAAATATGTATAGATCTGTTAGGAAATTGTCGGAAAAGAGATGCGCCTTATAACGCCTTTTTTTTTTTTTTTTTTTGTTCAGTGTCAAAGTAATCCAATAATAGTTATCTGTATATCCACGGTTAGTTTGCAAACAGGAACTGCCAAGAGCCAATTTGTTGTATTGGATGAAAAAAAAACGTGGCTCAAGTTGTAGCTCACAGCTAACGCACTGACCCCATGGCAATATTATAACTCCTGTTTGTATCCCCCAAGCCTCCAAATTAAAATAATAAAATTTTTCAGGTAGCACTATCAATATTGGACCCTTTCACTGGTCTTAGCTGCACCTTTTGAAGGTGACTGTAGATTTGGCTGTTGTTGTAACTGTGCCCTATCGCACACAAACACACCCTTGTACATCAGCGTTGCAAAACACTCCCTTTCCCTTCCTAATCCCAGAAAGGTTTGCCCACAATTCTCTCTGTCTGGGCATGATATAGTGGAGAGCCCATATGTAATGCTGTGTACACCTTAACTCAAAGCAGGCTAATAATGCGAGCTGATAAACTAACAAAAGAAGATTGATTGGACTTGCCTGCTTGTGCTGAAGCCCTCCGCTCATTGTTCTGTGTATTCCTGACTCTCCCAGCAGAGAGGAAGAGTGAGCTAAATCTGTAGTCTCAAACCTGCTGTATTTTCTTTATCTTTCATGGTTGGCAGGGAAAGGGAAAATGCAAGAGGAAGGACACAGTTGTTGCTGTGACCGGGTTCTTTATATACTCTACTACACTGCCTGTTCAAGGTGGGAATGTTGCACTGTTAGGAGACAACGGAACCAAATCGATGTCTGTGTAAAAAAGGTGAGACTACAGGACGGGACACATGCTGTTACATGTGCTGTCGTGCTTCCGGAATGCTGGCTTGCTTTCTACAAACCACAATGTGGCATTATCCCAGCGTTGTTTGCAGCGGGATCTCTAAAGATCTCTAAATTTTCCAAAGTTACCCAGTACAAACATATGTATAATCCTTCACTCACCCTGAACATTTAGAGAGCACTCGCAGACTCAGGAGTTAATTATTGTAGTCCATTCTCTTGTTGTCTGTTTTGAGTGGCAGTACGAATCGAGAAGAGTCACCACAGGTGTTGGATTTCAAGTGTCATTTGTCAGCTGATATGACAAAAAAAGCAAAAAAGCTCAAATCATTCTGATATTTCTAAACTGCTCTGTGTCAGTGCTGAGTGCAAGAAGTGCCATGATGAATTTCTGCCATTGAGTTTGTTGCCTTCAAATTAAATGTTATTATTCCATCTTGACACATAGATACTGGTCGGCTTAGTAAAGCTTTAAACTACCTGTAAGGCTGAGATACCATCACTGTGTCTAATTACATTATTGATCTATTTGTGTGCGGCTCTGCGTTAGTACTTTTTGCAGATATTGCACGAATAGGATTGCAGCAAAAGGGGATCTTGGGTAATATTGAAGTTCTTATTTCGGTTGACCTTTTCAGACAGTGTGTCTGCAGGGTGAAGGCAAATAAAGGCAGTCTGAATATTGCTAAACATCGATAAACAACCAGCGATGTAGGGATATAAAGATCAGGGGTTTGAAGAGGACTGTGTGACTGAAATATGCCAACACTGAAAGTTAGGTTTTAGGACGGCTACTTTTAAAAGCGATCTCTTCTAAAACCTGCACATTGATTTCTGATCAATACATTCCTTTATGAAAAAAAGTTGTTTATAACAAATGGGTTATCATCAAGAAATAACTTTCTGCCTGTTGTAATTTCTGGAGATATCATAAAGCGGATATCCTTCCTGGACATTTTCTGCCAGAGCTTCCGTTATCTGTTTGGACAAAACTCATTGATATTCATGCCTTAGATTTTCATTGATTGTAAGCTGCCCTCATCAGAGTCTTCATTACCGTGTAAAAGTTTATGCTAGTCTTAACAGAACGAGCAGAGATTCATGATAAGCTGTTACCTGGTGGCTCGACAAAATCCTCCCTTTGGTACCCTTCTACTTGGATATCATCACTGTGTTGTTCAGCAGGGATGAGGAAAAAATTAATTCAGTTAAGAACTGTGATTTTTACATTTTTAGGATTAATGGTGATAATGCAGCAATGAAGATTGACTTTGCAGCACCACATACCCTGGTTGTATTCATGACACTATGTTATATTTCACAGTATAAAAAAAATGAAAAGGAGTTTGACTAAAGCTGCTGTAAACATTGTCACAATGCAGTTGCGTAATGCACTAATACAACCAGCATGTGGTTCAATCTCGATCGACGCCATGCAGAGTTGATGCAACCTGATGCATTTAATCAAAAACTGATTTTGTAAACATGCCTGTAAGTTCTGTGCAGGTATTCAACAATTCACATCTTTGCAGATAAAACTGCCCCTTTCAATTGAACATCTTATTAAATACAGCATTAGCAGTATCTGTATTGTTGTATTAATCCATGCTGATTTGTCTGAAGGATGCAGCATTTCATGTACTTATTTAGCCCTAAGAATATCAAGAGACGGTTATTAGCTCACATTAATGTCTTGTAATGCATATGCATGAATGCCATTTTTTTGCCTGAAGCACAAAATGACTATATATATATATATATAATATAGTAATACCGCTCCAATCCTCATTGGGTTGCATAACGTGTCACCCAGACACGGAGACGGTCTGTGCTGTTGCAAAAAAAATCTGAATATAAATAACTTCCCTTAATGGTATATTTTGATGCAATTTGAAAACGGTCTTACAAGCGAATTACATAGTCAGAATATGTTATATTTAACCACATTATTAACTGTGACATCAACCTCTGTAAATTTGGGAATGTGCCATTTTAATTTATTTTAAATATCACACTACGTTTACTGCTTTTATTTAGGCTATTTGTTTTATCTTAACTAAACCAGGATGCAAAATCTTATTGTACCTGAGCATAATGGCAATAAAGATGATTCATTATGTCTCAGTTATTTATGTCTGAATGTCTAGTCAAGAAAATCCTTCGACTTTTAATTTGAAAAGCTGACAAGAAAACATGCTGATATTTTAGATGGCAAAAAATATTAAAATCTATATCACCAAATAGTTGTTTTAAGAGAGTTTTAAGAGTTTAAAGCTGGATTGTGGTGGCATCAAAGGACTTTTTTTTACATTTCAACGCCAGTGATCACGCTGGGGCCATGCTATGTCTGGCAGCTTACCAGAGGTGACGCCATAAGGCATCCTTCTAAAGAGAGCGAAACTGTTATATCTCTAATTTGTACTAATAGTAGCACTTTGAGGTTAACTAAACATACATATTATTAACATCTGTTACAAAAAAGGCTGTATTTTGCTTGAAGGTACTTGAATCACTTGTTTTATCTTGGATCGTTGAAACAGGATGCAAGCAGCGCTGCAGCAGTTAGTACGCTGTGGGAGGCACCATGATGGGAATACTGGGGCGCCCTTGCCTGAGCTCATTCACCAACATCAGCGCTAGACTGAATCCTGCAGTAAGGGAGAGAGGAAAATAGGCAGGAACAATAGCAGTGGGCGGTTGAGCGATGGAGGAAGCCCTTGAAAAAGATGGAGAATTAAATCGTATTCAGACTGGAAGGAATCGAGGAGGAAGGGCAGCATAATGAGCGGCATTCTGATGATGAGGATTAAGATACGGTGAATGGGAGCACGAGGACAGAGAGATATGGAGACAGAGTTTTTGTCGGAGCATTAGGAAGGCTTAGTAGCTCACTTTAATTTTAGGTCATGATGTCATTCAGGGGAGATGAAAGGGCAGCAATGGGAGGAAGAGCGAGAGGCGAGATGAGGGGATTGGGACAATCTTAAACAAAATCGTCTTTAGCCATGCAGTCTGATCCACTGTTAATATCAGCTGACACTATGAGATGCCGTTCAGTATTGTCAGTGCTTGCTACTGCTCCCTGTGTGTTCTTTGAGTCAGGCTGGTGTGTTTGTCACGATTCTTGGAGCAGGCACGGTCAAATCAAACGCAGGCGGGGAGGGTATGTGCCCAAGACCCTAAATTGGAAAGCTGGGGCTGTCTGCGTATTTGATTGCTTTGATTTCCATTCCCCCGGCTTTGCAGGTAGGCAGAATGATGGACAGTTCACAGATTCTGCCCCACTCTCTGAAACTGTCCAACGTCTGCGTGAGAGTAGGCCGCTCCCAAGAAGGCCCCACAGCACAGGACCTGTGAATATTTGATGCTTGTTGTGAATGACCTGGAGTGAAGCTTTTGTTGTTCTTAACGGTCTGACTATCTCACCCAAAAGAAAAAAGAAAAAAAATCCCAGTCTTACTGTTTTTCGAATAAAAGATTATCTGTAAGAATAATTCTCTGAACAGTCGCCCACATCATTAATAACAGTAAATTTAATACTGATTCTGCTTGAGGAGTAAAGTCTTAATAAGCCAACCCAAAAAGTAGCAAAGCAAAGCTTCATCTGTGCATTCTTGTAAAAACAGGTGCTGCTAAAAGCTTGGTAACCAGACGACTCACAGGACTAGTTGGTTAACCACTGCAGCTGGCGGGTTAACTACTAACAAACTAGCCTAGAATATGCAAACAATGCTAGTCGGTGACAAGCTAATTTGGCTGTTACAAAAAGTTAGCACCGTTTTTTAAAGAGAAATTTTTGAACCTTCAGTGTCTTGACTGATGACTGGGTGGAAATAGTCCGTCTTCTTTGGAGGGGGGCCTGTTTACACTCTAACACGCAAGCACAGTGCCAGGATGAGGTGACTGAAGGGGGTGTTCAAAAGCAATTTATTTCATAAAATAAAATTCATTGATTAAATCATGAAATGGCCTCAGATTAGCTAAATAACAACAACATAAGGCTGAAATGCTGTCCATGGTACTGAAACAACAGCGACTCGACAGCTATGCGATAGTCACATGTATCGTGGCCATTCATTTTGTGGAGTTGTGTTTGTAAATTGTTTTATCAATGCATAAATCTTGAAACAGCAGGGGCATAAAATACAACCAATGGGGCTAAACCCCCTTAAGACACTTTGTGGAATGTCAGGTATGTTAATTAAAAGTGGATGGTTGTTTTGGACAAAGGCCAAGGCCTCAAATATCAGTTTATTGAGACACAAAAGATTTCCACACATTTACCTCCAACCTGGTCCATATAATTAATTTCATCGTATTTAATTCTGGTGTCATTAAGTTAGCCATGCACCCTCTTTTGCTAAGGATAGGAAGAAGAAAATGTTTCATTAAAACCAACACAATACTACCGTGTAAATAATATTCTGTGTTGATTTTATATAGAAATTTATTAATTACCGTATTTCCTCAAACAGTGACCAGGGCATTTATTTACCTCAACTTCAGAGGGCGCCACGCCTCTATATGATATATGATATATATTACTGTTTTACATCACCATCGATGATTTCCTCAGATCATTAGATGTTTTATTCAAATGTGCACATTTAAATGTGCCACTTTACCTTTGATTCATAATAATAATAATAATAGTAATAATTTATCTAGCTCATTTTACACAAAAAGAAACCACAGAAACCAATGTTCAGGCACTTTCTTAGCCGACTTGTATGTTATGGATACCCATCCCACTGAAAGCCCCTAAACGCCTAGCAGAGGGTTGAGCAGTGAAAGTGCTGTGGTACTCAGTGCAAATGGGCAACAGCTAAATTGGCACTAGTCATGCATACATCTTAAAAAGAAAAATCCAATCCAAATCGTATCCGTCTGTCATGTTGACTAGTTCTTGTGGCTCTAAACTAGAAAACTGTCATCATACTTACAAAATATTGAGGCCATAAATCAAAGCTCTTGCTATAAATGTACACATGAGGAGAGCTGTGTCTTCCTATGCTCTTTATAAATCAGTTGTTCTGCTGTAACCTCCCCACAGCTCTTTGACCGGCGTCTGTCCAGGTCTGTATCTGAGTGGCATTCATTAGCCCAGTTTCAGCCCTGGCATGTTTGCCTGCCATATGTCCATGTGGACCGCAGCAGAGTAAAACTCAGACAGACTCGCTGACACAGCCAGGAGGGCAGGAGTTACAATTCTGTGTATTCAGTTTTCTAGATTTTCTAGTCCTCTCCATGAACCAGCCACTGATTAGGCTAGACAGCTTATGCTGAAGATTAATAGTTAAACACTGGGCTCGCTAGGATCAAGCATTGGTATTCCAGCCAGTTTTAGCTTTCGTCGACTTTTAACAGTCCTAGTTTCTTTCAAGGCGTTGAGGGACATAGGAAAGACTCTCAGAGAGGGAGAGCACTGTCAAATCATTCCCAGGCCTGCGTCTCCATAAATAACAGCTGCTGCCCTGAATGTCACCTCACATACTCTCAGAGAGCAAAGATGCAAGCATCCAGGGTCAGTTTGCAGCACAGGAACAAAACTGCTCTAATAGTTACTTCTTTTTTTTTTTACCATGTATGGTAACAGCTGTCATTTAAACGAACAATTGGCAGTCTATGATAAATACCCCAGATCCTCTTATGGTTCTCAGAACGCAGGGAGAGAATGTATCAGTAGTTCTCATATGAAAGGAGATTCCTAAAAATGTTATAATTATTCCATTACTTAAATTGTCAACACACATCCACGATGATCCCATGATTAATCAATTTGCCATGTACACTTTGCCATTCTGTTCCGTCCATGTCCATTCCGTAGTCTGACCATTCTTATATCTTTTCAAGTACGATTCAAGATTTTAGATAAAGTGGAAGGTGATTGCCATTCATATAACTCTTAAACTTAAATTTAGGGTTATTACCAGTAATTATTTTTTATTGCCGATTAATCTATTGATTACTTTTCAGACTAACTAAAACTATGAAGTCAGCGTCCGTTCTAATTTCTATCCTCAGCGCCAATTGCCCACAAGCCAAAGTGATATTTAGAATTTTTTGGCTGGACCGCAGAGGGCCAGCCCTAAGGGGCGCCCTGAGGCTGAGTAAATGATGAAGTTGCGGGATTGGTCAGTCGAGTGGCTACGTCATCAGGGGGCATTGCTCTCGCCTCGCGCAGCATCGATGGCGTGCGTGTGTCTCAGTTCAGTGCGACTCTGAGCTAGAGTGTGGATACCCGACCCGAGCCAACCAATGCCTCCTGTGCTTCCCAGGGAGTGCTGAGAGCATTATAAACAATGCCATCGGAGCGCGCTCTGCTGGACAAACTACGTAATGACACCATTTCTAACAGCCAAAGCGTTTTTCTGCATTGTTTATT
>JBBPCS010001293.1:0-15374 GCA_037974645.1 Hollardia meadi | reverse complement strand
AGTGATGTAGTCATTTTAATGCCAGTCCAGTCACTTAGGCAACTGCTTCATGGTACTTGATGAAGCAGTTCCGCTCAGCATTGAGGCACAGGTGGACCTTGCAGACCCTGCAGACCACGTTTGACCTCAAGATGTGCCCCTTCCTGCTGCAGAACTTGCAGGTCTGGCGGGTGGTGTAGACAGGGGCATGGAACAGGGACAGGTCAAACCGCTCAGAGTCATCTGGGGTGTGGCTGCGGTGTCCCCGGACAGGCTTGGGGACATCAACAGGGGTGCTGAGGCTGCCTGGAGATGCTGAGCTCCTTCGGGGGCGAGACGTGATTGGCTTCTGGCTGCTGGCACCCCTGAACACCTGAATTTGAATTTGAAATTTTATTTCGAACATGTAAAAGTAAAAAAATAATCATACAAACAAGCAGACAGAAAAATTAAATAAATAAATAATAGTTTCAAACAATGAAACGCTTATTGCAAAAGAAATTACCTGCATCCTGAAGTTCTTTAGTGACAGGCCATCCATAGCAAGAGCCTTGTAGTCCCGCCTGTAGATGACCCAGGCATTCGTGAGACTGACATCAATTGTATATGCAAACAGCCACATGTACCACCTCTTGGATTTCATGGGGGTACGGTAGAGGTGGACCAGCATGTCGCTCTTGTCAATGCCCCCCATGTTGGCATTGTAGCTTTTGATGATAGCAGGGCAGCTCACTTCCTCCTTCCTCTTGGTGTCACTGCAGTACTGGTAGGCTGAGAACATGGGCTCCACCCCCACGTCTGTTGACAGCAGAGTGACGATCTTGTTGTCCTTCCACCTGAGGGCCAGGATCCCATCGTCACTGGTACCATGAGGGACAGCCTTCTTCTCCATCTCTTTGATGAACTTGAGTGGAGGCTTGCCTATTCTGTTGTCCCTGGCTGTCCCTGTGTACCTGCAGGTGGTTGAGAGGAATCACACACATGTAAAAACTTTTTGTTAAGCTGTGATTATTTTCACATGCTGCCCTGTGACATAACAGTGTTTGTTCAAACAACAAACCTACACCTGCAGTTCTTGTCCTTGAGGTACCGCACCATCTCCAGGCTGGTGAAGAAGTTGTCCGCAAAGATGGCTGTGGTGGTGGAGGAGGAGGACATGGTGCTGGCCAGGACGGAGATCTGGCTGGTGGCACCCATGGCTTCTTGTTCAGGCATCACGGGGACACCATGGGCCTCCAGCGTAGTCTTCCCCTGGTATAGCACCATGTCGTAAATGAAGCCATCCTCCGAAGCCTTGGTAAACAACTTGAATCCCCATTTGTCCGGCTTGTTCTTGATGTACTGCCTCAGGTTGCCAGCTGTCTTGCCTCTGTAGGCAACCATGACCTCATCCACAGACTGCTTGGGGGTCTGTGGCTCACTCCTGAAGGCAGTATTCAGGAAGCTGAACAGTGGCCGGACCTTGAAGAATCGGTCGATGGTGCCAGGGATCTGAGTGTTTTCGTTGAAGTGGACAAGCCTCTTCATCAGCCTGAACCTCTTAGATGACATGAGGTTTGCGACTTAAGAGACCCTGGTCTCCATTGCCCAGTAGTCATCAACGGAGGGCCTCTCAGCAATCCCCATGTCGATCATGACAGCCACAAAGTTCATCATCTCGTCTTCAGTGGTGGTGAAGGTGGTGTTGATGTCCTTCTGGGTTGCATATAAGTTGGTCTGGTATGTTATGTGCTTGATGATTTGGGGGCTGAAGTACCTGCTGAAGTACTGGAATGGAGTCCCAACGAAATCAGGAGGAAAGTGCTGGTACTCAGGCAGGGCTGGGTTGTCCAGGTCAACCTTCTTCCAGGTGGTTAGCCTGGCTGCTGGCTTCCTTTTCTTGGTGGGCCTCTTGCCTTGTGGTACTGGCTGGTCTTTGTAGGTCGTCGTGGTCGTCCTCAAGCACCTCCACTGCAGGCCGCACGCACTTCCTCTTGGGAGAGGGGCCCATGTGACTCGGGCCTGGAGTGTCCAGGTCGTGGGTGGGTGGGATGAAGTCGGGGTCTGCCACGTCGTTGTCTTCATCCTCGGAGCCCTCATCGTCACTGATGGTGGGGTGGGCTGGCACAACGACAGTCTCCTTCTTTCCATAAAATAACTGAGTAGACAGCTGCAAAAGAAATGCTCCATCAATATACTAGTTGAGAGAGTAAGTTTTTGAGTCAATATCAAGCCCACTTTGAGTTATTTGTGAAGGAAAACAGTAACAGTGAAGTGTATATCTACTGAAAACAAAGAATATTGACATATTGACATAAATTGTAAATATATAATAAGTGAAAAATAGCATTATAAGTAATGGTGGTACCACTTATTTTTTCTTATAATTCAATCAGAAAAACTAAATAAATCACAAATATTGAATTACTAAATCAATTTTAGCAGTAATAAGGCTCACAGTAAAAAGAAACACCAATATATGCCATATAAGTATAATAAAAACTGTTATAAGGTCATAAAACTGACCAAAATCACATATATATCACTATTTATAGCTTGAAAATTTCTATAGGTTAAATTTCTCACTGGATCACTGTATAATATTATACAAACCTGTGATAACATCCAATGCACTATTGAGTACTATTGTCCAATGTTATAATCCATTATTTGTAAAAAAAAAAAAAAAGATAGGGTAGTGTAAAAAAGTATCCTAAGTGTCGGGCATATGTTCATAAATAGACTTACCATCAAGCACCTTGCCCTAGTCTTAGGTGAATGGGGCATATGATCCAATATGGCGTCGCCATTTTTCACGCAAAAAATTTGACTAATTTCTAGAAATCCTACACAAACGACACCTATCTCAACATTTAGCACAACTATTCAAGTGTATAATATGTGTTTCATCAACTTACCATTGTTATTTACGATGTTAGGTCTGTGGGCATGGGACTGGGTAGGGGCGCACAACCGCACTTCACGAAGTCTGGAGGAAGAAGTTCTGGGCCACTGCTGAGTGGTCAGACGCCATGACGTCACTACCTGTGTCGTAGCCTGATCTTCGCTGATTGGCTGGGAGAAATCGCTGTGGTTCTACGGCCTCACAGAGAGGCGTGGGGGTGTTATTTGGATGCCCACTGAAGTTACCAAATATGGTCCCTCGCCCGATAAAGGGTTCAAAGTACCCTATTATGGAAAATAAATGACAATTCATTGAAATAGAATAAGGATTTCACCTCATTAGCCCAGGGATGACAATGCGAAATGTGCAGATCAATATCTTTTTTGTGAGTCTCTGATCTGACTTCTTCCTTGAAGTGTGGTCATTGCATTTCTCTCTTTCCTGGCCGGCCCTGACTCTATTGTGGGCTTTGATGTGGTTATGTGTGCATCTTTTAGAACTGACTGCTACAGTTGAACTGATCCTGCATTATCTCCATTACAGTTTGGAGAATGTGTCTTTTGGCTTTGTTGCTTCAGGGTGAACCATAGAGAGCTCTGGAAGCACGGCTCTCTGGATTAGTCTTACTAAAGACTTCTGCAGTTATGAGTAGGGTCTGCCAGTATTAACCAAATAAATTCCTGGAAGTGTTCATGGATAATATAAAGAGAAGGGTCAAGGGAAATTTATGCCTGAGTGTGCACTTCGACAACTGATTCTGCATGAGACTTTTGAATGACGAGAGCACTTAAACATTGGAACTTTGGAATCCCTCTTTTTTATGCAGTGTGCTTTATAGCTAACCCCATACTTAAGGAATAAAACACTCACGAAAAGCCTGCAGAACATACATTTATTTAGTTGTTTTATTTACAGTTGGATTCTCTTCAGACTTTATGCTTTTTAATGCCCTAATATGCTTCAACAATATGCTTGTTTGATCATCACACAGCATCTAGAACCCCCTGCGAAATAGATGGCAACTTTTCGTAAAAGACCATCTGACTCAAATGTTGAGTTTGAACTTCTCTTATTGTGCAACACCAAGAAGAGAGCTGTATTTTGCCCCACTGTTTGGCTTTAGACCTGTTACGGTGACATTTAGTACAAATTTGTCCATTTTCAAAAAAAAATGTCACACAAGTGTTTGCCCTTTGTGAACCCTGGTTCTATCAGTGGCCTTCCTCTGGGATAAACTGGGCTGACATGCATGAGGTAAAAGGCAGTGCCCAGAATACAGCAGCAGTGCTCAGAATGACAGCGCCTTCCTGACATCCCCTTCAGCACCTGTTGCAGGCCTCTAAACAGCCTGCACTGGCATTCCTCTGCTAGTCACCACCACCAGTGGGACTGAATGCTATGCTGTGGAGAATGTATTCGTGTGCTTTTGTATTCTGTTCAGGGACATGCAGACTTTTCTTGATCTAATCAGGTAAACTGTCCCACTTTGATATCTCGACAAAGACCAAAAGTTGTTGGTAGGCCTTGTGCGAAACAACAAAACAAAAGAAAATATAGAGTATGTGCTTCAAATGTTATTGTATTTTATTGTAAGGACCTTAAGTTGCAATTTGAGTTTCTGCAACAACTCACAGTTTAAAACATATTTATCAGCTGCTTTTTACAGACACCTCTGATGCTCCTGATGATGGTTTAAAAGTAGAACCAAAACCTTTAGACTGAAACAATTCCTTTGTCCTCATTTTGGAATAATTCTCTATACCTGTATGGGCTCAAGAGGAATCTACTACAGCACATGTAAACATGTGATCTGATTCCTCACAGAAACGTGGTGTTTTGTGTGCATGTAAGCGTAGCAATTCTGAGTGGACAAAACAATCTAAAGTTAAGGTCTACTCTCAATTACCTCAGTTGTCATGGACTTGTAACTGGACTTCTTGTCTAGGTTGAAAATTTCATGCACAAGTCCTCAAAGTGGTCAGAATGTTTACGGTACAGTTTCATGCATATTCAACCTGCTCAGGGCCATGTAATACAGCTAAAATCTCTGGAGCAAGTAAGTGGACCTGGGTTGAGACCGGATTGTCAGCTGCTTTTCCTAAGTTGGGAATGGCTGTCATGCTCATAGCCAATCCAAAATTTAAATCTGACACTTTGTATTGGACATGTATTGCTGTTGTTATCCTGGTTTTCAAAGCATTTTAGAGTCTTGAGATTTTTTCTAAACTGAGAAGAATTTATTTCTGGGGTTAACTTGTTTTTGACATACATCTGAGTTATCAACCACTAAATATCAGTTTTTTAAAGCCCGTAAATCGTGGACATCTAGAGAATACTAAGGGCTCCATAGATAAATGTAAATCATGTTTGTCAACAGACATTTCATGTTAGGTGCAACATGATGTTAAAATGTCACTGCACTCTAACATTCTTCTTCTGTTCCCTCTCTCGCGCAGAGGCTTGCGGCGCGCCTACCGAAGACAAGGGAGGTGAGGGAAGCTCCCCACAGCTGCCTGTGTCCCCCAGGTAAGTTGCTCACCATCCATCCATTCACCCATCCACATGTTTCTCACTTTCTCTTACTGGCTGATTTGACTTTGCACACAAAGGACACAGAGCACTGAACCCTGGTGGGAAGTTGCATTTGGTAATTTAAACTGGTCAAATTCACGGTCACCGGCACTCACAGCAAGATGTATCTTCATACATGTCACTACTACAAGCTACAAGTTGACCTTCTGGATGGTGGTCACTGCAATGCTTTTACTATGGATTCAATATTAAGTCTTGTCAGTCATGATTCCTGTATTCTGTTTCCTTATTGAAGGGCTGTATGTAGCTCTGTCATCTGGTACAAGCTTGTATGGGTCAATAGACAGAGGTGTAGTGGGTGGGGGCTCCAGTTAAAGTACTGCCAAAGGTCAAAAGGGATCTTCAAACCATTAAAATCATGAGTGGACACAATGATTTGTGTTTCAACTTGTAGCTGTGCAATGGTTTAATAGTTTTACACTATACTGTCTTTATCAGTGGGAGATGAGAGGGCTGCGTTTACACCAGGTTATCAACATGTGGCCTCTTTATAGCATTGCAACTTTTTGACTGAAAGTTGGGTGTGACAACACTGTGCTTATCAGCTTGTTGTTTAAGATGTTAGCAACAGCAAATACACATAAAGACAAATGATAGAACAAATTAAATGTCTGGTGGAAAGGAAATGAGCAGCTGAAATGGCTTTGATGGTTATGACTCACCTTTCAATAACTACTGATAATACTTTAAGTTAGTAATATAAAGACTTAAATATGGAGTAATGTATACATTTCATTTTCGAGGGCTAGTGCACAGTTAACAGAAAGCACGTCTTTCTCTTTGGCCTTTTTTGTCACGCAGTGCTCTTTATCTCTGTGCTAAGCTAACTGGATCCAGTGTATACTTAAACAATCAGATGAAAGTGATCCAGTCTGTTTGACTGATGTACATCTTCATTTGTATTTGATAGTGTACATGTCAGCTGGTGGCCACACTCTGCACTTGTGCTCCTTAGCTCAGTCAGATATGATGACAGGCTGAGGTGTATTTCCAGCTCAGTTGGCAGTTTGTGTCACATACAGTAATGTCATGATGCAAGCTGATGTGATGAGGTGGCATCATTGAGGCATTCCTGGATAACCGGCCACACCACTGTGTTTAGCTCTCTGAGAACTAGACATCAAGCACATACTGTGACAAAAACTGACAACAGTCTGCAGCTTGGCAGTGCACTAGCCAATATTTTAATGCTGAATGCCAGTCTTTATGATTTTGATTCATACACGTTGTCAGACATAATTAACTTAAGAATCCCAGATTTATATAACTAAAAATACAGAATAATTGTTTCAGATTTGCATCCCAAAGCTCAAGCAGCTGAACTGCTGAGACTGGCTGAGTAACTTCAGTGTCTAAAGCCACCTGTTTCTGTGCGGCAGCCCTCAGGTGGTAGTCATTAAGTCATTAGTTAGACAAAGGGTGTGTCTGTGTGTGCATGTGTTGACTCTTGCACTTATGTCCCATTCATGTCACATGGTACAGATGGTAGAGATGTGAGCGACTCCCAACAGACTGATGTGAGAACATATTTGATTTCATTTTCAGACACATGCATTCACTATATTGGTTATTGGAAAAAAAAAGTGTGGTAAATGTGACTTGGATGTTGATGTGAATTGTATTTACAAGAACTTCTATATGATATGAACCTAACATTAGTCACCTTGTGCTCAGATGCAAAATTAATGAAAATTATGAATACCTACATGATGCTAGACAACACAATATTTTTTGCCTGTTAAGATGGTCGCTCCGTCAGATTAGGCGATAATTGTTGTGACCTGGCTGAGAGACAGGTTGCACGCTGGTCCCTGACCAATCATAGCTTGCCATCTATCATGACTGCCATGATGTTATCTGGAAGGAGGGACTGGGGACAGACTTCTGGAATGTAAACAAATAATACTGTCTGGAGCGATGTGTGTAATACTGCCTGTCTTGAGTTTTGAAAAGCATAAAAAAGGAGAAAAATAACAATTGTGACCTTTCCTCTGTCTGTTGGTCAACGTTTGAAATATGTTGTGGAATGTAAAAAAATGTAAAAGAAGGCAAAAATATTCAAACACACTGGTCTCTCTGTCAGGATGTCATAAGGTGTCCCATGTGTGGCATAGATTGATAGATCCCAGTGGCAGTACATTAATACTTTATTTATTACAGCAGCAGTACCAAAACATGCCACACACTCTAGGCCTATGGCTAAGGCTCATGGCAACAATTGCTCACTGGTCAATGCAGTTAGCGACCATTTTATTTAGAATATGCATAGAAAACCTCCAGCTGTCTCACCCAGCTGGAAAACTTTGGCTGTCGTTACCAGCGAAGGAAGCAGGCAGATCAAGTCTTACATCTCCCTGACATAAAGGGGGTTAAAAAGTGTCTTTGGGCTCTGTCTTGTGCCTGGCGCAAAGTGTCATTCCAAGTTTCCGACCGACGTAGTTGTCGTTTTCACGCCCAGTGACCACTTTGTGCAAGTAGCAAATACACTTGCGCCCATCTGTGCGTCCATGGGCGTGTTGGTCTTAAAATGAGGTGTGGTCAGGTACATTGTTGGCGCATTGCTACCTTGAGACAGGAGAAATGATTGCGCCATTGACCAACAAAAACCTGGTCTAAAGTCAAGGGCACAGTGTTTTTCCTGCGATTTAAAGGGCACATTATTCAGATAGTAAGATACTCCTACATAAGCAGCTTCAAACGCACGTACACTCTGCTTGTTACACACTGATGCACGGATTGAGAGACTTAAAAAGGCTGCTTTCAGTTATTTTAAACGTTTCCATGCACGCTGCAGTAATGTCACTGCAGCAAATATCGCAGGACACAAAACTAAACAAAAAACTTGGCAGGACTCTCTAATAGAGACAGATGCAAAATTATAGTTTTACTGAACCTGGATTGTGTATGATCTTTTGGATGTGTAGAAGAACGCAGAAGATCCTGACCGGTCCTGTCAGCGTGTCGGGAGATTTAAATCATCAATAAATTTAAGCTGCTGTGTGTAAATACGCACGAGTCTCACTTGTGTGTGTGAGTGACACTCTTCATGGAGAGACACATATCATCTCTGCTTCTGTGGGATTGCTGCAGGTAATGTAATTAATATTTTTCTCATTAATTATGTATTAATTCACCATCTGCTGTTAATCAGGGTAATATTCGCAACCCAATCTATGGACTGCAATCCGCTCCCTCAGGTCGCTGCATTTGTTCATATGCAGTCGGATGGAGTTGTTGATGGGACAGAGGATTGGGAGACAGTGGAGGCAGAGGGTCCACCAGCCAAAGACCACATACCTGTCCATCAGAGAGACGAGTGCCGCTGTTTAAATAGCAATGCACTCTGAGCAGATACACCTGGCTTTTAAAAGGAATGGTCCCAACACTCTGATTGGTTTAATTTATGTTACGTCCCAAACACACCTATAAATAATCAAGGGACTAAATACAACCCCTTTGCGCCTTGTGCTCTACTTACTGCTTACCTACTGCTCTACACCCAGATTATGCACCATTTAACTGGCAAAATGGAGATGGACACGTCCTAAATGCACTTGCGCCATAGACTTTAGACTGTGCACTTTAGATTGTTTAAATAGGGCCCTTTGTCTCCACACCACATGTCCATAACTTTGTTGTGTTGCGCCTTAAACTTTAAAATAAAAAAGTTTTCCATAAGCGTCAGCCTCCTTTCTGTTTCAAGTCATGTGGACGACACATTTTTAGAACTTGATCGTTTTAACATTTGCTTTATCTTGTAACCGGATGAAGGCATCGGATGCCTGGATCTTAAGTTATCTGAGCTGAGCTAACGTTAGCAGCGCAGCTCGGCCCACAGCCCCCCGGATGTCCTGTGTATGTTGCAGAGCAATCATGTCCCTTTCAGAAGTTTTGAAATCCAGCAGTTTTTTTGTAGACTTTGCAAGATAAATCCAAAATGATGAAACAGACATTCAATGTCTTTTGTGATTATTTATCCATTTTGCGTGTTGAAAACAGTTAATGTTGTTGTTAGCATAATTGTTAGCCACCCATTAGCAATCCCATTATGCCTTGGTTGAGTCTGTTGACCAATCAGAGGCTGTGTTCCTGACTTGTCAGCCAATCAATGTCATTGTCTATCAGCCCAACCCCAATCCAGGGTACAAGCCTCTTTGTTTCTTTTCTTCTGGGTGCCTACTGTGAGCAGATATGTGTCTGGGACAGCACTGTGAGAACAAGGGGAGGTGCCTGTCACCACACATTAGTGCTAATTGGTTTTGTGAATAGGATGTTAGTGTTTTGTTGTGTCTGTGGGATGGCCTGTGAAAGTGGTGGTTAGCTTACAGCTTCAGAAGAGATTCTCCAGTTACTGCAGGTGTGGAAGACTTTCAAGTCAGAGCTGCCAGATGATCTGGCACTTTTACAGCTTCTTGTGACTTTCTGTGTTCTACAACTGCTAGAATGGGAGTCTGGGAAAACCATGTTATTCTATTATCAAGGTACTTGTCAGCCACAAACTGACCAATCACCTAAAGCACTCTTTTCTCCTTTCTTGGGTGGAAGTAGCCAGCACTATACACACGGAAGTCAGTCACTTAACTAGTGAGTGATAAAGTAAAACCAATCGTGTAATCTAACACCATACCCAGCCATTGCTCACCGTTGTCATATCATAGAAAAATTGTGGCTGTCAGTTAGCTTGTAGGTGTTGTCAGTTCAGCTTGTCCTGGCCCTTGTGCTGCAGTGAATTGTGGGATTCATTGTACAGATAGCTATAGAGCACCCTGCCCCTACCCACCTGGTGCCTGCCAGTCAGCACCAACCACACACCATGTTCACATGGCTGCCATGCTTTTGATTATTTACAGTGCCAGGTGACTGAGAGGGGGGAACTCTGATGCCTAGTTGCAGGCTGGAGCTCATTTTGTTCAATCACAGAAATATGCATTTGATTAAAGGAAGTGGATGATCAATGAAAATATGTAAAAGAACAAAATCTGTCATAAAACAAAGACAATTGATGACTTCTGGAAAATGGCTTATGTATAGTTATTAAGCCCCAAAACTGTTTTGACATGAGTGGTGGAGCCTAAGGATTGGCATAATTGACCATTATTGCACATTTTCAGATACAAAAGGTAGAATGGCATATTGAGCATGTGTATGCGACCTAGATTTGGATTTTTTTTTACCCAATAATCTTTTCTTTATCACCAATCTTAATGAAGAATGTATTCTCAGAACATAGCTGTTGTAACTCTGGGCCGTGACACTCAAAACATGTGTGTTTGAGTGTTATAGATGTCTGTCACTCGAAGGACACTGAGTATTATTCTGAGCGTGACATGTTTCTGAGCAGCCGGTGAAAAATGAACTTTGTAAGTAGCTAAAAGTAGAGCAGCAGAATGTGAGACACTTCAGGCATGAAAGGTGCTACAGAGTCTGTTGTCTTTCAAATGTTTATCATGACCATGAAACAGAGCAACGGGCCTAAAAATATGTTTAACATATGTGTTGCTTTAAGTGGACGGAGATGAATCACCAGGCGCATTGCTTATGGCTGAGTGGGCCTCATATCAACAGTCTGGGTATGTTGTGTATGCACAATCACCATATGGCCCTATTAGGGTTTGACCAGGATGGGGTTTTGAGGCAAAGCTTAGAGCTGATTCAGGCAGACAATTGGAGTGCCCTGACACACACATGTAACAATCGTACATCATACATCCAACACACTTAATATGTTGTCTTTAAGTTGTCAGTGTTCATCTTCATCTTACACTGCTGGTACTCTCTGCAAGCATCTAACAATGTTAATGATGAGCACTGAGCACTTATGGTGCTTACTCATGATGGCTATTCCACATATCCTGGTCTCCTTCAGAGCTTTGGTGGTGGAAGTTGTGTCTGCAACATGCATTTTAAACCCATGAACAGTGGGGGCAATATATTAGCATTTGAAGTAAGCTCAGCAACAATTGCTGGACAAATTCTAACAACAATGGTAGAGAATTTTGAAATTTTGATTTTGCTTGGTAATAGTAATTGGAAAGAATTAGGAAATGATGGACTCCAAAAAATAAAGCTTTGTCAATATTCCAACATTGGCAAGGATGATTCAGCTGTCATTTGCCACCTTGTGGATACTTTTTATTCCTCCATGCAGACACAAAATACTCAAGCAAGTATGTGAATGCTGCTTCTCATGTCACAACCATTTGTCTAAGCATTATTAAAATCAAGTATATACTGTAAGCCCTGTTAGCCTGAAATATCCACTTCCACCTCAGCATGTACTCAGACTTTAGGCTTCTTGGGGCTATTTGTTGTCGTCACTCTCCATTCTCACACATATTTACATATTAGTAGATAAACCAGTCTAATCCCTCATTTCTACAGCATAGAACACCATGGTCTGGTTGACTGGAAGAGTACAAGTATGTACTGTATGTGTCACCTGTCAGTATCCCATGCTGACCAGCCATGCTGCCAAGAATAAAGATTTTTCCCTGAGGATAAGAACATTCTGCAGAGCCTTTGTTTTCATTTGGACTCAGAGCATGATTTGTCAGGTTTGTTTGTTATCATGACCTACATACCTTTGCTGTGATCATGTTCTAAATAACATATCCTTCCATTTTGTGAAGAATTAGGTAATTGGTCAATGTACATCTGAATTTGGGGTTAGGACACTGAAGAAGAAATTCTTAATCCAGGTCCTCAGCTAATCATGGTAAAGCTTCCATGATTAGCTCACTAATCGATTAGTCGATTGAAAGAAAATTAGTTGCTAACTATTGTTTCGATGATTTTTCAAGCAAAAATGTCAAACTTGCTGGTTCCAGCTTCTTAAATATAAGGATTTGCTGTCATTTATAAGAGTAATTGAAGAGTCTTTGGATTTTGTGACATATACTGTACATCATAATTAACCATCATAGTGTAAAATACAGTTTTATGGCCACGTGCTGTGTTTTATTCTGAAGCGCGATGAGCAACTTATTTAACAGCCATCAGTTTTGCCTCTGTTAAGTGCAATCCTGTTGGTTGTGACTTCAGGTATTTTCAGTGGTGTAACTGGAAAACTGGGCATGCTTGTCATCATAGAAATAGATCATGAGATTGTGATATTCATTACAACTTCAGAAGTTGCTGCTACCTTCGCTTTGACTCACCCTGTTAACAATCAGTTATAGGGACAGCATCATATGGTCCTTTAGGAAAATAAAAAAAATACATTATGCTGTTCAGTAACTATAAGAGGAAGTTTACCTCATCATCACATAAACAGAGTGATTATTGTGTTGCTATGTTTTGCAATGAGATCAGGCCATTGTTGTCTTTCAGGACAAAGGATACAGTGTGTATACATTAAACAGTGATTTATGGGTGTGAACATACATGAGCAAGAGTTTATCCACCTCATCCGTGACTGTCATAAACAATGCTTTCATTTTTATTTAGAACACTGTAGACAGAGCCAAATGACAAATCCCACTGATTGTTTCTGTGTAAAACAAGCCCAAGGTCATAACTGTATAAACAAGCCACATGAGTACAAATTAGCAGTTCATCATGTCAAAGTGAAAAAGGGGAGGAACACCCACACATTGTTGTCAGGGAGATGGTGAGTGTCAGTTCTTCTTGATGAGAGCAAAGAGAAAGAGAAGAGAGAGATAGAATTGTGAGACCCCAAAACCTTTTCTCTCTCTCTCCTGTCAATCGCATTTCCGCCTCAGCAAAGATGCCCCAACTCACCAGATTTAGCTGCTTTGTGGCACAGCGTCATTAGCCAAAGGCTTCAAGTTATGGGAAAGGGCTCTGTGTCTTGATCTACATGAGGAGCCAAGCTTAAGTCTGGAAATATGTGGGCTTTTGAAGCTGGACACAAGCGCCGACAATCAGTTTCGGATTAATGATTGATCTATTTTGTGCAAGCATTCTTTGATCTATTCAGAACTTGTTTGTTGTATTTTTTCATAGTTCTGACAATCTGATTTCATACAACTTGGGTCCTTTTTTTCATGGCTTCATCCATCATTCCTATACTAACACTGGACTCAACAAATGATTTGGTGAAACCTGGAAATGCTGCAGCATTGCTGAATCGGAAGGTCGGTGGTTCGATCCCCGGCCCCTGCAGTCTACATGTCGAACTATCCTTGAGCAAGATACTGAACCCCAAATTGCTCCCAATGCTGCGCCATCGGTGTGTGAGTGCATGTGTGTGAATGGTTCCCGCTTCTGATGAGCAGGTGGCACCCTGCAAGGTAGTCACTGCCACCAGTGTATGAATGGGTGTGAATGGGTGAATGCTTGTAGTGTAAAGCACTTTGAGTGGTCAAGCTGACTAGAAAAGCATTATATAAATGCAGGACATTTACCATTGGGTGAGAAATACATGCAGTCAGATAATCAAACAGGTTGTAAACAAATTGCCAGGTTATTTGAAAGAAAACAAAAGTAATTAGTAAAGTCATGACCCAAACTAACCTCCATCACAATATTCCAATCAACTTTCTGATTCCAGATCTCAGCATTACTTTGGTGAGAACAAAGTTGTAAGTAAGTAAGTGGCTGATATTATGGCCAAAACCCTTCAGTGTGATACTACTAACTTTTAGCCAAACCCACAATAATGAAAATTAGTTCTACTGTATGTTTGTCTTTCAATATTTTTTTGACCTCACTTGTATCTTGGGGCAAGCAAACCATGAACCCTCCACCCACACGTGTTTGGATGGATCATGACAGGGTTCTGAGGGTGGATTAGTCCTGGGTTAAAACAGGAGGAGATGGGGGGTTTAGCAGGAAAGACACAAGAGTGCTTTTAGGTGGGTATAAGGCCTTTTAAAGCCTGGCACTTCTAAGGGGGGAAGTGCACTTTCACAGTTTACCTGGCCAGGATCCCAGCGGAAGCCATGTCGGGAGAACAGAGGCATGTAATATGACCCGCCTCCACCCTGACCCTCCACTCCCTCCCTGACAGCCACACATCTTGGCAGCCTGGAATGGTTGGCATGATTCACCCCCTCACCCATTTCAGTCTGGTTACCCACCAGACATACCCACACACACAAGCACAAAAGGTCTAAACATTTTTATTGTGGTTATGGTGTCCGGTTACTGGCATTCAGGTTGAATAAAATGGATCAACAAACCAGGCAAATTAGGTACCTGCCTCAAAGCCCCAAAAGCCAAGCTAACTTTGTTCCTCCCACCTCCAGCTAGCCATGCTCTGCTCGTCAGCTAACAGCAGCTCACTCATCTATTTTTTCCAGAACCAGATTTTTTAGGGTCAATGTCAATGTGCTTTGTAGATTTTTCACATGAATGTACTTCAAACTCTCTCTCGCACTTGTAAGTTACAACAAACTACAGTTGGCTGAGACATTGACAACACACATACACATGTAGTGACTGAAATAGGACAATAAAACTTTAGATGAGTAATCCAGTAAAAAAAGTGTTGAAAATAGTATGATTTTGTTGTTAAATTTATTCAGTCAAGCAACCATCATCAGCGGCTTGGCTTTGAATTGACTATCTGATTTTATTTGAGGAAATAATGTAATCATCCATTTATCTGCTCACCAGCAGAAGTAGCCCTACTCTCAGCCTAACCATTGTGCTATTGGAAGATGTGAGATGTAAATAGCACACTGGTTAGGACAAAAGGGCAACCTGTGTAGACAGTGCTATGCAGGAACAATGTGAATTTTTTATTGCCCCAAGACTGAAGGGCTCCGGTGCCAAAACGGCTGCCAGGGTGGCGGTACAACTAGATGGCAACTGGATCTCCGGGAGTGTAAGTGTATTCTCAGCAGTCTGCTTGCTGACATGAGATCAAAGAAAGCTGCAGGGTGTGTGTGTGTGTGAGAGAGAGAGAGAGAGAGAGAGAGAGAGAGAGAGAGAGAGAGAGAGAGAGAGAGAGAGA
>JBBPCS010001292.1:0-15376 GCA_037974645.1 Hollardia meadi | reverse complement strand
AGAACATTGTACTGTAGCCATGATCAATGTCATTCACTTCATCTGTCAGTGGTGTTAATGTTGTGGCTGATCGGTATTTATTACAAGTTGTTTTCCTGCTGCAGTATTTTATTTCTTTATGTCTTATATTCAAATTAAACTTATTATATTTTATATATTATATTTTTCTTATGTATGTATTTGTATTTGTAAAATTGTGGCAGTAATCTGGTATCAAGTCATAATTTATAATTTAATGACTTAAATGGAGTCTGGAGGTCTCTAGACAGTGACAGCATTACGTTTAAGAGACTTAAACTTAAAAATAATTACAAATAAATATAGAAGCGTACGGACGGTGGAGATCTGTTCGTCTCTAAAGATTAGAGCAGAATAGATTTAAATTGATCGAGCTGCTGCTTCGGTCAAAGCTGATTAGCCTCCCGCCTCGAGTCACGTTAGGTTCCCACCCGCCTGTGTGTCAGTAAACATCTCACCGTTAGTTTCCCTCCGAACCACAAGAAGAGTTTCATTTTTGTTTATTTATTAACTGTATTTTGTTTTCGTGCGACACGTCGCGTCGTCCTGATTGGGAGGGCTTCCAGAAAATACCCCCGGCGTACCGACCTGTGAAGATGGGCGCTTTGCGGGAGACCAGTTCCCCTCCTCCGGTCAGTCGGAGCTCCGTCCCCCGCTCTTAGCTGCTGCAGTCAGGCGGGAAACTGAAGCCATTTATCGGTAACCGGTTAAATTCAAAGGGTCTATTATCGTTCTCTTCTTTCCTCCGTTAATTCCGGGACTCTCCCTAGAGAGTATGCCGGGGTTTATGAGCGTCACGGTGCGTAACCTCACGCACGCGCAGTGCTCCAATTAACGCAGCTGGCCTGGAATCACCGATATAATTGCACTTCCTGTTTGGAAGTTCCGGCTTCAGAATAAAAGGGCAGGTTTTCAATTTTTTTTTTATTAAACTTAAATTATTTAAATAAAATTTTTATATTTTCATTTTTTTTCAAATTTTGTCCACAATGTATAAGTAGATAAAAGTGTTATTATGGTTTTTCTAATAATAGTAATAACTATTTTTAGATGCAAACCTTTACTTGGAATATGCAGGAGACGAAATTGCATACAAAGGCCATTAATTTTGATTTGCTCCTAAAAGTGTACAGTATATTTACCTACTCTTGACAAAATATTGGAAAATAAATGAAAAATAAATTGTGCTTTTATTCTGAAAAGCACAATACCGGAAGTAAAATATCTGGCTTAAATGAAGGATGCTATTCTCATGCACTGGCCCTGTTGAGACATTTGGACCCCAAATAAATCATTTTCTACATATGAGCCGTCCTATTTCCTGAACATTTTTGGAGAGGAAAGATGGAAACTCTTGGCATTTGATGCAAAACAAAATAAAGGGTTAAAGGAAAAGCAGCCAAAAAAAAACAAACAGTGTACCCGGTAGAGTAAATTCCTGCTTTTTACAATGATAGGAAACTAAGACCAGACATAGATTTACTGGATGCTCTAAGCCAAAAGTGTTTATTTCACTTGTGCTGAACATGGAGATCACAGAAATAAAACCGTGTGAAGCACAGAAATCACAACGAACAGGATTTGAAACAAAATATTTCAGCATTACAAAGTAGTAACTGTACTTCAAGATCTTTAGACAGAAAAGTAAAAACAGGATATAACAGCATCAAACTCAACAGACCTGACATGAGGAGATGAATATATTCAAACTTAATCTGGATTATGAACCAGTGACAGTTTGTTTGCTTTTGAGTGCATGTTAAATAAGTGGATTTTAATGGAGTGGGTATTATGGTTTCAGTTTGGTGATGTTATTAAACTATTGTATTATAGTTACATTCATTTTTTTCCTAGTATCTTATGTTCAAAGGCCTGACAACATTTTGAGAAAACCACTGACTAACTTTTATGGCCAAATTAATATTATCATATCTGCAAAAATGTTTCGTATCTAAAACAAACATTTGTTGAACTCCAATTTGAACATTTTTATTATGTTCCCAGTCTGTTGAGCGACATCTCAGTGAAGCAATACAGTGACATGCAGTGAAGGGGAAATATGTTTCATGCAAACAGAGTTGTTGTGGCTTGTATAGTGGATTCGTATGTAGGTAACAGACCAGGAATCTAACAGATTCAGAGGTCAGAGCATGAAGCAGAAATCTGACTTTAAAGACACACACAATCCAGAAATAAAGACAAAAAAAACCAAATAAGTATAAAACTCTGGGAAACACTGTCCCCGATAAGATGTTCCACCCTTCAAGTGAAATATGAGAGACACTGCTCCCGATAAATACACATGTAAAACACACACACACACTGGTAGGCAAAAACTACCATCACTGCTTGTCATTATGGAAGGCACTGCTCCCGATAATGGGTTTTAATTATGGAAGGCACTGCTCCCGATAATAATATTATGAACTGCTCCAAAGTAGACTGTGCAACATAAAATGGCTTTCTCGCAAATTATGGAAACAGCTGTTTTAAATTTCGGAATGTTTTCTGGAGCTTGTTTTTTGTTTGTTTTTTAGCATTCATCCGGAATGCTAGCAAAGCGCAGAATAAATCCAGTCGAACACTTAATTTATCTCTGGGATTGTGGTAAAAATTGAAGTTTTCCTTCAGCTTAGTAACACTAGCTCAGGAAAAACTCTTTCCTACCCTTAATTTCTCCCTTTTAATTCGTTTTAAATAACTATTTTGGTGACGGATTCCATTTTCGACTGGAATCGTTCGACACACAAAAGGAAGAAGTGAAAGGCCAAGGAAAATTAAAATCGCATTTTGTGAGCAACAGTTGAGGAGTCATTTCTGTAGCAGATGCTGCCGTAAGATCAGACAGTATAACCGTCATAATTATGGAAGACACTGCTTCCGATAACGTCGTATAAAAAGACAAACAATAAGTTTTATAGTGGGCACTGCCACCGATAAATAACACAAGTATAAATAAGGTTTCTCAGTGTTTCGATGGCAAGAGGTCACAGCGAAGGCTTCGACTGCTCTGTGTTGGAGAGGAGGCAGATTAGTCAGTAGATTTTCATTTCTTCAAGTATTTTTTTTTTTTTCACAAGAATGTATTTTATACTTTTCTGTCTCCTCCTGGATGTTTGTGGGGTCAAGACCCCCCAAAAATCTCATTAAACAACCGTTTCTAAAGGGTGACAGCTTGTGCATTAGTGCTGATATTGGAGCTCCTCCCTCTACTCTACATCAAATTTCATTTCGACAACACACACACGGGAACACCCACACTCGCACCTCCCCTGTCCCCCTTCCTCTAGATTTCTTCATCGATGTCCCATATGTCTCCCACCATGGCGTTGGCACACCCCTTCAGGGTCCAGGTGGCCAGGGCCAGCTGGATGCGGAGCTGCTCCATGTCGGTAGTCTCTGCGATGGATGCCAAAGTGTGGGAACCCCGGCCCAGGAGGAGGTGACGGAAGGGGGTCTCAATGGGGGACACGTACGGACAGAGGAGGGAGTGCTCAACCTAGGAGGATAAATAGATTGCTTTAATACCAGAAATTAAAGAATTATATCAAAAGTAGCTAATGCAACAATTATGGCATGTGCAGATGCAGTGAAAGGAGTATTAGTTTAATATTCCAATTTTGAATTCAACAAATCATAATGGCAACTTAAACTAAACACAATATCAATTCAAGTCACTTTATTTGTCCCGATTGACATAAATAAAGATGGACGACGCGTCTCCACTTACTCCCATCGTACAAGAATGAAGCCAAAATATCCCGGATACGAGTGCTGCTATCTTACGCTGGTGACATCATTCGGAGCCAGACTCTGCGCAGTAGCAACCAGGCAGCGGAGCGGCGGTATCAAGTTCCCGCCCATACACCTGCCCGCCCAATCACGAGCAGGACGTTTCACCCCGTTTTTATAGCATCAAATTATTAATTAAAACCAAACCGATCAGAAAAATGAACACTTGAACATTGAACACTTGAACGTGATAAGAACCACCTAAACTGACAAAAACCATCTTTGAGAAAGAATATTTGATTTCAATTATAGAGGCACATAGAGTAGCACACTACAGTGAAAACACTAAAATATACATAAATAAAAAGGCACATATAGACTATACACATTGTGATACTAATATAGCACTAATAATGATGCAATAGTAATATAATGCAGTGTACACAGTGTACATTTATGGTATGTGTCCTCAGAAGTCTGAAGGAGCTCAGGATTAGTGTTGGGCGATCTTATGATTTTAGATTGTGATCAACCTTGAAGGTAAATCATAGAAATTGTGATATTTTATGTCCTCTTGCTTCGGTTTCCAAACATCACATCGCCTCATTGACAGATGTCATATACATTGTGGACAGATGTAGCCAACTACATGGCTGATTGGACGAGTTGCTTCACGTGGCTCTTCCTTGTGTGATGTATTGTAAATAATGAGTCATAGCTAGCAGCGTGGCAGATCTTGTTGCAAAAGAAATCTTCCCTATAGCGCTTTAATATTGTGTTTAATGGTGCAAATGGAGAAATTCAGACGCTATTTTAATACCTCACTTCCACATAGCTCTGTGCGCATATGCGAGTCAGCTGAGGTGCAGTCTTTTCAGTGTGGCCAAGGACACATTAGTGTTCACACTGCTGAAAAAATGTGGCCACATGTGGCCTAGACCACCTCCAAATGTGGTCTGAGTAACCAGATCTCAAATGTGCGTCTCAGGTGCATTCACACCTGTACCTCGAGCTGATCGCATCACCCAGGACGGATGTTAATACCAGGTCTTAACAGGGCCTAAGCCACAGCACACCTGTGATGAGCCAACACTCAGAGTGTTGTTTGAGAGGGAAAGGAATGATGCACTTTGCCTGCCCCTTTCAACAAAAGAAAGGCACATATTGCCAGGTTGGGGATAGTTAACATTATTGTACATTTTTAATAAAATAATTTTCTTTTATGAGCTGAATTTAATTAACAACACTTTAAATATGCATGTTAAGAGGCGTCAGAGTATGCGTCCTACCCTCATCATCCTGTTGTTCAGGATTCGACAGGCCTCTTTGTCGTTTTTTACGTCAGTTTGTGCGATGACGGTGTTGATGTCGCGAGCAGCTTGCTGGAAAGAGCCGCGTGCTTGGTTTAGCCAGGTGGGATCCACTTCCTTCAGCTGACCGGACTGCAAAACAAAAAGTCCAATAAACATCAACATAAGCTTCTAAGAACGAGTATATTCTGTTCTTTATAGCTCGATGTCAAAAACCCAAAACAAGACCAAACAAGAGCACAAAGGGGCCTGTGACTGACCTGAGTAAGCTGGCGGATGCGTATGTAGACCCGGCGCACAGCCCTGGCGAGGATGTCGCCGTATCGACTCACGTCCAGTCTGAGCAGGTGGTCGTGGGTCAGTCGCAGAGCCATCTGGCCAGCGAACTGGGCCGCCACCGCCGTCATTTCACTGGTATGATAGTTGGTTTGGTAGTCGAGGTGATCCATGTTGTCCAGGCTGGTGCCGTAGTAAGTGTAGGCCTCAGTCTATAGACACAAAACATGAGGAGATGCAATTTCAATATAATGTACATAATTAAAGAAAGCATCAAGATGAAACCATCAACTAGATGTTGCAAACTGCAATAAAAACGTGTTTATCAACCGCAAATTCCTTCTTATTGTTGAATTATACAATCAACAACAGAATTTTTGCTGCCAAAAGCTAAACTACACCTATTATCTTGACCTGAAAACCATTTGCAGACATGTTAACATCCCCATTTTCACTTGTGAGTAAATGCAATACATGTAAAATATTATCAGTAAATGTCGGCTGTTTGTTTTGCACCAATACTCACGTTGGGAGAGATGAAGTGGAAAGAGACGGAGGGAATCCCAGAGAAGGCCAGGAAGGGATAGGCAGGGTCGTCCATCGACATTGGCCTCATTCTGCACACATGGTTAAGTTATTGAACATGACAATTAGTCCGACAACTTCTTCTTTCTACAGCAAAAAAAATTATTTATTTAACCTTTGTTACCGCCGCCAAGGAGGTTATGTTTTTACCCATGTCCGTGTCCATGTGTAGCTAAGTTAATATGGATTCAGTAAGGTACTAACAGAGTGTCACCAGCTGCTGCAGTTGGTGCTAAGGCTTAAATAAGAGGGCTGTTGGGAGTTGGCGGAGGTATGCGCTCTACTGAGTGCCATTCTAGTTTTTACTTTTATTTAATGTACATGTAATAGCCGAAATGGATTGCATTTATATTTACCATTTTATGTAAAAGCCTATCAACACAGAATAATCTGACTCTGCAAAGTAACTAGCAGTGTTGCCGCAGTACCAAAATTACTCCAAGTCTGGCACTTCATGACAAAGATTAAACCAGGACAATCAGTCAATCCCTAGTATTTATTTGTACATACTGGTTATCTACTTACACATTGGCTTCCCATTTAGTTTTTCCCATCATATCGTACACAGAGCCAGAACCAAAAGGACTCGGCACCTGTGTGGACGAGGCAAAATGAGAGTTAATACAAACTGTGGCCATTTTGTGCAGAGCTCCGCCAGCTTTAAGTGCGCTGTTGTTACCTCTTTCATCGTGCTCTCGAGGAGGCTGTAGAGCAGCGGACTCGCCGAGGCCACAAAGCTCCCACGACCTTGTGAGGAGACAAAACACAGTCAACTGACAATCACTGGAAAACATTCACATAAAGAGATAAACTGCAGGTGTGAATTGTACTAACCCATGACCACTCCGTCCAGGCTGATGTAGGTGAAAACACTCTTGTCAATAGAGGACATGTAACCCTAAAAACAAACATGTTAAAGAACATTTGTGGCGCAGCAGAGATTTTCTTTCTTTTGTGCCTCCACATAAAGTAATTTAGTTCTTACCTCCAACCACTCGGTGGCGCCAACACTTCCATACTCTCCAGCACTCCAGCTTGCAAACACCAGACTTCTCCTGGGCCTGAACCCGTCTGATAAAAACACATTGATGCAGAAAAATAAACTGCAGCACACAAACTGTAACAAAGCTTCTGATTCCTGTAGGGATTGCTGAGAGTAAAAAGTCCATCTAATCAATCCTCCTGGCCAAACTGATCATTAAAGCATCCCTTTATAACGTGCTTCAAAATCCACAGTCTTCATTTTGTTCGTTTTGTGCAAAAATGTATTGTAAAAAAGTTTATCTGAAGCTAATGTGAGGCTTCAGCAGTCTGAGCCAGTCAAATAGAGTAGATATCTTCCAAAGTTACATTCTTTATGTATATCTGTGTTTCTCAAAGTCAAGGAAAGACCCTAAAAATGGCTGAATTTGAAGGATTCTACATCATCGAATGTCGCCAAGGACTGTTCCAATGTCCAGCATCCTCCATATTCTACAAAGGGCAGAGTCCTTCGCACAGCATGAGGTTTAGCGGGTCTTTTAAAAATGGTGAACCTTTTTCTATGACGCAGGCTGGAAAAAAGATCACATTAAACCTGAAATAAAATAATTACTACAACTGAACTCAGGGCATGTGGGGTATAGGGCTGTATTTATATATTTGGAAAAGACTAGACTTAGAAGAATATAGGCTATTATATGTAGGTATAAGACCCGTTCCCATCCACACTCCAGTTCAGAAGGTGGTGGTAATGCACCTCTGGAGGACCTGACTTCCATCCTACCAAAGAAGGATCCCCGACTTTGAGAAAAACACGTAGTATTACATATCATATTACCTTTCTCCACCATCTCTCGAACAGCCTTGGCCAGCTCTATCAGTACAGAGGTGCCAACAGTGGCCTTGGCGTAACCTTTACCCCAGGCGTCTCTCTGAGCTCCCAATACAACGTAGCGATCTGCAGATCCACATCCAGACACCAAAAACACCGTAAATATTGAGATGTACAATGAAGAAAACAATAATCCCGCTGCAGATGTTTAGAGGAGAGAGAAAAGGTCGGTTCTACCAGGATCAGTGAATCCTTTGATGACTCCGAACACATTGTGGATCTCCCGGTTGACCAGCACATTGTTGACCTCGACGGTGACGTTCTCTGTGCCTCCCAGCCTGTAAGTCACAGACGTGAGGCCCCCTATAAAACCACTGCTTGCGTCTGGTTCAGGACCACCGATTTTCCTAGAGAGGATAGAAAAGGGATTGGCGAGGTGTAGGAATATAGAAAAATACAGCATCTACAGAGCAGTAATATCAACAAACTCTTTATTTATAATAGTGTTTCTGGGAGTTCATAGATTCACTCCGATTCCAACAATCCATCCACACCAACTCATTACAAACAAAACGAACAACCTGGTAAATACATACAATAGGTTTTACCATAAAAATTAAGTATATTGACAGTGTGTTTTGTTTTTTTACAGATAGGCAGAGAGTATGTTACATGTTCACAGTCATGTGTGGGTGCATACTCTTGTCCACAGTACCATCCAGTCAAATACATTTCATAGTCACAGTCTGGCCCCATTAAGGTGTTAATATATGTTTGAGAAAAACGACAACGGGCCGTTTTATTTTCCATATCAATCTAAAGTTCATCTGTGGGGTTGCAAGGCTCATATTATCTTTCTCCGTCCCTCTCACAAACACAAGTCAGCAGACAGCACTTCACTTATTCATATCTGTCATGACAGAACCCTCACCCTAAGGACGAGGCATGTATGCTGTTGCCACAGCTCGATCAACCTGGCCTACATATTTTCCGTCCACAAAACGAGTCATGTCTCTACGGTACTTTCCACTGCCCACAAACAGCTGAAATTCAGCCAAACTCTAAAATAAGTCGTGCGGCTCACCATCAGGTCAGAAACGGGCTCATCATACAGTGTATGCTCAGTTTTGTGTGTGTGTGTGTCTGACTTAGGCTACTTTCAGGGACACATTTCAGACCAGTTAATTGGGGACAGCTTGTCTTGTCTTGGTTAAGGTCAAGTCTCCAAGAAATTAATGTAAGTCAATGTAATGTCCTTTAAAGTAACCTCACATGTATGTTTCTGTGTGTGGGTGTGTAGGTGGCCTTACTGTAGAAGAGCTGTGGTTATGTTGGCGGTGATGGTCTGGGCTGGGATTTTTGGGAGGCCAGACGACTGAGTTGGGGGGAACTGGGTGTGGTTGAAGGAGGGGAACCCAGGGGTGTAGGGGTCGCCTGAACCCAGATGGACCTGAATTGGGACACACACAAAATCAAGATGTGTCACACAGTACCCAAATGGTGTCAAATTGAGACAACAAGCCAAGTATGAAAAGTTTTGTGTGCAAACTCACATGTCCGTAGAGTGATGTGTTTGTTCGATAGTTGTAGTCTTTAGTGTCAGGGTAGATTAGAACAGCAGAGGCCCCCTTGGTGGCAGCATTATCAACCTGAAGAAACATAATCAGAAACATGAAAACAAGATGTCAGTTAAGTTCCTGATAGACTAAAAAAAAAAGTGACACGAGGCATACTGAAGGCGCCAAATCAGCCCTCACCTGCTCTGCAAAACTGATCTTCCCGGCTCGCAGCAGCAACACGCTGCCTTTCAGTTCAATGTTGTTCTTCTGCAGAACATCCAGATCCTCCTGACGGCCATAGTTGCCGTACACCAGCTTCCCCTACAAACACAAGCACAAGTCAGACAGGCCAGTACATTTAACACACCGCACTGCTTTTTGGGACTTTTATTGTAACTCTGGTTAAGATCTTAAAAGTGAATTAAATTATAAAAAGTGTGAAAACTCACCAGAACATTCCCACGAGCGCTGTAGGCCAGGTACCCTTTAGGCTCGTAGACAACTGAATCAAAAAGGACACGGTTCGGACGCTTACTGCCAATAAGAGGACAAAAGCTTTAAGCTTAATTGTTTTGGTTCTGTTGGCAACACTTCATTGTACAAAGCCACATCTCCAAACAACAATCCATCTTCGAAGTTAACAGCATTTTTATGAATTTCTACACATCTTTCCCAGAGTAGTACCTCAGTGCTGAACATACTTTCAAGAAGGGATAGACCAATTATCGGCCTGGCTAATTTTCGGATCCGATATTCAGCATTTTTCTGATTATTGTTACAACGAGGCAAACGTACGCACCGTGAATCAAAGGTTAAAGAGGAGAATTTGAAAATGCAAAATCAGGACAGTGGCATTTCATCAAGAAGAGTTGGCAAAGAAAAGAGAGAGAGGGACAGTGACGTCAGAAACTGGAAGATCACCTGTTAGCGTTAGTGATGAAAATGAACACAGAAAATCAAGACATTTCAGACATTCTTAGAGTCCTACGAGTGGCCAGGAGGTACTTGTTAATCTATGACAATTTCTAAGAATATCTTCGTTATGATGCTTTTGGGAAACACCTCTTAAGCTTGCCAGCAACCAGCAGTGTTAAGTGCAAACAAGCTGAAAACAGTTTGACAAAATACCTGTGACTAATGAGATGAGATGAGAAAATTGACAAAATCCCGCCCTCTGACTTTAAAACACAGCGCCCCCAACAGGCCAACAGCATTCCATATTTAAGGAAATATCCCTCAAATTAAATAATCAGAATTAATCCATTTATCAAGAACAGTAAATAAAATGTGTCATATCAACCTGTCTGGCGTTTGCAGCTGAACATAGTGGGTGTCAGTCCAGGGATCCATGTCCAGCTTCCTGAATTCGTCAAAGACGAGGTTTCCCAGATGCATGTCGTCCGCGCTTCCTGCTGAACGTCCGGGCCGATCAAAGTCCCTGCAGACAGTTAAATCTTCTGAAATGACTCAAACCCCACACAGCAAAAAACACTTCTGAGGATAAAAGGTCCACAGATGACTCATGAGCTTTCTCAAGAAAGCCATTTCTTTTAAATCTCAGACCTCGTTTCACAAGTACATTAGAACAAACATGAGAGATGATGAGCTTTGCGAGCAAAGTCGATGCATTTTGCAGGAATTAGTCAAATCATACTTGAAAAAGATCTTAAAGCGGTACTTTTTGGAACACATCGCCAAGCTGTGGCCTTGGAGCTTCAGATATTTGTGTACCCAATAGTTGTGGGTGGTTCTTCAGGTCGGCGTCATCCATTACAGTCATGTTGGGTATTATGCCTTACTAATCATACTCAATGTCACCTCCCCGTCTCATTTGTATTCTCTGACTTTCTGCAGTCCAATGCTCTAAAAATAAAATGTTCTTATCACTTTCACTCAGTTTATTCCTTTCCCTCTCACAGGAAGATATTGAGGCTAAAACTACAACTGGCTGGTACACTGCAACATACCATTTCCATTGGAAGGAATGCTTTTATTCTTTTTAACATAAATAATAAATTGGCAGTCGGTGTGTTTGACTGTTGGATGTTCCACCTTCAGTATGATGACATTAGTGTGGTTTTACAGGTGTGAACATGAGGAACGTACTTTAGAGTTTTGTTAAAAGCCTTGCTGGTGAGTTTCTGCTTGAGGAGTTGGGTGATGTCCTTCCAGTCCAGCTGAACTTCAGCTTCAGGAGCTGGTGTAACATCAGCTGGCGCAACATCAGCTGGCGTCTTTTCTGTCTGATTTTTCGTTTCCAGCTTAGCTCCATCTTCACAGTTCAGCAGCTCCGCCTCAGGTTTATGGTGGCTGACGTAGCCAATCAGGTAGCCTGGAGGACCAAGAATACAGAATATGGCGGAACTGGTTTAAAAAGGCTTTACGGCAGATTTCTAACACTGCTGGTAAACTCACCAAGACCACAAAAAAGTGGGTCACTTCCTTCCAGCTCTCAGACCTTTGCACTGGTTTGAATGATTGATCTGTTGCTGTGTTATGAACCTATCCAGACCTTGCTGGTGATTTGAGACAGGTAGGGCTGGAAACCGAAATTCGGTTCCAAATTAGAACCAAATCCAACATGCCAAAAATTGAGTTTCAAACAAAAGAAATTTGAATTTCAGTTCTGATTATCAGTTTTATACACGTTAAGCCTTTATCATAGCAAAGAAAGGATGTGGCTATCTTCCAGGACCTGTCTCGGTCAGTGTAAGAGCGTGTGGGTTTGTTTAGATATATTAGCATACATGGCTAATGTGAACAGTGTGAGATGGACCATGGTAAATGCTCAAAAATGTTGACAACAAGGTAAAGTGCAATGCGTGTGGAAAGCTAATTAGCTGAAAGTGAGCATGGCGTCAATGTAAATTAATGCTTTGCTGTTTAATGTAATTTATGTATTTATGCAATGAATGTTTTGTTTTGTTAAAGACTTTGAATAGACTTATTTCAAAAATCAAAGTAAACTCTTAAAAGAATTAAGATTTTTGTTATATAAACATTTGACCCATTGTTTTATTTAACCATACTGAAATCAAAACAGGAAATCGATAAAAACCAGTAAATTTTTATTTTTTGTCCCAACTTTGTGCGCTTGTGTGTTTTTTCCTAAACTTTATTCAAAAATGGCGTTTACAAAACTTGCCAGTGTATGCTCCATGATATCATGTAGTTTTCCGATTGGTTGGTTTGTGGACGCGAGTTGTAACAGTGATCACATTGTGAGAATCTCTTCTAAATTTTGCCAAAGGCTATCTTTGGTCGCCGAAGCTGCATATACAGTCAGTGAATGTGTCTCACAATAAGATCTAAGGCCAACATTTAAAATGACAACCGATGAGTTTAACATGTTTCTCTCACAATTACAAACCTATGTCTCAGGCACGTTTGTATTACCTAGAGTTAAAACAAAACATGGCGCGGCAGCATTCAGTTTCTATTTAAGTGCAACTGCATTTTTATTAAATTAAATTTGGAAGACCTTGCTCTGCACTCTGAAATCCTATGTATGTATATTATGCATCATCTTGTGTTTCTTTTATATCTTGCCTTGACGCACTTTATATCTTCTGTAAGGTGCTGTACTTATTACCTTCCCTTGCTTTGCCTAAAGCAGAGCAATGAGAAGCTTTATTTAAGGTATAGCTGATACGGAGTCGTGTAAATAATCTTTGGCTTTGTCTAAAATTACACTATTGTTGGTGAAATCTGACTGGTGCCAGCTTCAATGTGAAAATTTGCTTTTGTTCTTCCTCTTCTATGATGATAAACTAAATATTTTTTGGGATTTGGACTTATGGTTGGAAAAAGGATATTAAAAAAAGAGGGGAATGAATACATAAAACACAACTTATGATAATGATGAGCGTGGCCTACCGATAACAAATATCAGCACCGTTCCCAGGACCAGGAAGCAAATTTTACGCCGGCTCTGATGCGGTGGTGCTGGCCTGAAGCTCGGAGACCCCCCTGCCTGGTCCTCGGCCTCTGCGGCATCATCGGACAGTTTGACCTCGACGTGACTCTCTCCATCCTCCGAAGGCTGCAGAGTGAACCTGCTGTACCGCTCACTTCTAATCTAGAGGGAGACCGATAAGAGTGGAAACTATGAGAGCAATGTGTTCCTGATTCCGGCAGCTGCAAGGGAGGATGTGGTTACAAACCTCCAACGGGAGGAAGTGGTTACAAACCTCCAGTTGTTCAAAACAGAGCACTACCTGTAACATGTTTAATCAGTTCACTCTGGATACAAAATGAAATATAAAAACACTCACCATGCCGTTAAACGCAGACCTGATTCGATCCATTGTTGCTGTAATTATTCTAAAAACAGAGAGTGGGAGATGCAGAAGATGAGGGTTTGAGTGGCAAATTAAGAACGCAGGGGGAAAGATGAAAGGAACCGGAAGAGGGGAAGAAGACGTGAGTCAGGTTTCTAACAGAGTTGCTATTCAGACGATCATTAAGGGTTCCAGTAAGTCTGCAGTTTTCTCTGTAAACAGGATGACTGTTATTGACCGAAGCTAAAACCTTAACAGAACCAAAGAGCATTAAAAACACTGTTTATATACAGTACAAAGTACGTGTTTGTGTGAGATTCAGAGATTTACAGCAAGGTTGGATCTGATGACCTTGTATTTATATTACCTGAATATGACAACAGTCCTGCCACATGATTTCATTTCATACACAATACACAAATACACAAAATACAGAAATCTTGACATTTTTCAATACGCTACGTTTTAAAGACCAAACGATTAGCTTGGAAAATAATCATCAGATTATTCGACGTTGAAAATAATAAAGTGCTCAAATGACATCCGAGAAATGGTCTTCACTTCACACACACACACACACAAAACATGAGGAGGATGACAGAAATGTGACCTTCAGGTATTGTTTACACATCATAACAACAACGCCTTTGTCGTGAGCTTTGTTTCATTTCTAAACATGTCAGCTTAAGAACAACCCCCGCGACGTTCAGGTAAATCTTCTTCCTCATTTGAGGTGACTGATGCAACATATACTGAGCCTACTGGTTAATCCAACCAGTTCCTCATTACTGAGCAGAAGCAGGAATTACAGATTCTTCCAACAGATCGTTTCAATAGATAATACATATTCACACTATGCAGATTTTATTAGATCCTTTAGTGAAGAAAACAATGAAAAATGGCAAAAAGATGACGAAAGGATATGCTATTTAAAGACATATAAAACATAGAAAATAGGGAAATATTCAAACTTAGGAGGCTGCCTGAAACTGTTGTGGCATTTGTTATAAAAAAAATTACTTAATCAATTATTAGAGAGGTTGCAGTTACGTAGAATTATTGTTTTATTGAATATTGTAGCTCTAGGCACCTACTTGTCTTCTGTTGTTGAGTTTTAGACTGTTGGTTTACTAAAAAGAACCTATTTAAACCCTGAGCTCCAGGAACTTATAATAGATTTCACAATTGTCTTGGAGATAAAGTAATTAATCAGTTAATCCAGGAAACAATCTGCAGATTTATTAAAATGTCAGAAAATAGCAAAAAAAAAATAATTTATATTACAATTTCCCAGAGCCCAACGTAACGTCTTGTTTAATCCAACCATGGTCTAAAACCTAAAAACATTCACTTCAAAATTATATAAAAATACAGAATAGCAGCTTATTTTACCTTTAGAGAAGCTAAAACCTGCAAATATTGACATTTTTTGTTTATCAAATTAATCATATATAAATTCCAATTCATTTTTTGACAATAAAATAATCGAATGGACTTTGTGTTATGTTTTCAAAACCAACTAAAAACAGAACATCTGGTATATCAAAATTGTTGCCAAAAAATAGTTTTGATTGATACTATTAATCGATTAATCATGTCAGCTCTAGACACAGCTGTTTAATAAGGAGATCAAGTTTATTTTTAATAAATTTAAAACTCCACATGTAAATTTTTCCTCCATAAGACAAACTATTTACTCCTGACAGGTTTTGTACTTCATGTTTAGTTTTGGTTTTCTAACCAGGTCTTATTTTTTTTACATATTTAAGGAAGAGAGAATTTTTTTTGTGTGGGTCGGGGGGG
>JBBPCS010001291.1:0-15378 GCA_037974645.1 Hollardia meadi | reverse complement strand
AGAGAGAGTGAGAGAGAGAGAGAGAGAGAGAGAGAGAGAGAGAGAGAGAGAGAGAGAGAGAGAGAGAGAGAGAGAGAAAGCGAGTGAGAGAGGCAGCCCAAATAGAAGTGTACATTGTGCTTTCCAACTCACGGAGTGCTCTGATGATAGAAAAGTTAGGGTCAAGTTATGTCTTTCTGCAGGACAGTGCGCATATTTTTTGATTAGGGCTGCCAATATTTTGTTCCAGCCTTCAGTATATTGATCAGTAGTTATATTTTACATATACAAACCTTGTTTTTGAGGGGAAGGGGCACTCCACAGTTTCCCCTCATGGTCCCCTGCAATGGCTCTGTATCACTCAGCTCTGATCACTGGGTTATGATGACACTGTGCTCATCAAGTCAGAAGTTGAGATGTAGAACTTGGCAACATCACTACAAAGTAGTCCAACTGGTAGAGAAACCGTCAGATGACCAGACAGGTTAGAAAAATTTTATCCGGTTTATCAAAACCACAAAGGTCACTGAAATGTCTCTGTGTGCGCAAAACTACATTAAATACATTAGGTCAAAGATGAAGCAGATGTATTACTGTAATAGAGCTGATACAGTGCAGCCTGTTAGCCTTGATATTTATTTGCCTCAGTGGCCAACCAAGGTACTGCAACCAAAAAATCCTTTGCGACCCATAAAGCATTTCCAGATCTTTATAAAAGACTCATCGGTAAAACTGTTCATAGGACACATGGAACTGCAAGCATAGTTCAATTCTTACACTTTGTATATTTTAACTATGAACAATTGATATTTGCAAAAGATCCTTGAGCTACGTTTATGTGCATGAGAAACAATAATGAGTATTTGGCTTAGCAACCCATTCTGATCCCAGGTCGTCACATACCGACGTTTTGTCATGCACCTCTCATGACAAGACACTCAAGGTACCCTAAACCTTCCCTGATGCACAACAAGCCCTTTGCCGTGCATGGCCGACATGCTACACCTTCCCTTAAGCGTCTCTCAGCGACGCGCAAGGTCTACGCTACTTTGGTTAAGTTTATGCACAAATTCAACGTGGTTAGGTTTAGGAAAAGATTGGTGACATTTGGTTAAGTTTGGGCACAAAAACCATGTGGTTAGGTTTAGGAAATGACTGGTGATGCTTGGTTTCAAATGGGACAGGGTTAGGGTTAGGGTTAGGGTTAGGGTCTTCTGGGTGAAAGTCATGCATGTGACCCTCAAGGCAATCCCCGACCTCCACCCCTCTTGGCACTTTCTTGCTTTGGAAAGTATGTCACGCTACGTCATTTGTTCAAGTCATCTGAAACTGAAACATCTTGGAGTCCGCTATCCAATATATCCATGGGAAACTGTGATGGATGTTTACCACAGACAGACCACAAACAAACAGAAAACAACTCTCTCTCAACACTTTCTAACTTCCTTAGTCTGTCTGTGGCACCCAGCCTCAATCCTGTTTCCTGCTGAAAATGTAAATCTTTAAAAACAAGTCAGATCTATGTACTTTAATTTAAAAGGCTCAATAATTTCTCAAAGCATCTGTCCCCTGGACTTTTTTAAAATTTTCACTTATTGGGGACTATTTCCAGAAGCGGATTAATTCATATTTGCTGCTGTATTGAGCATTTCGGACAGCAGGAAAGTGTATGTGGGATTGAGTTAAATATGTGTGTGTTCATTGTAATAAAGGAACATCACCCAGTACAAGAGTGTGGCTCATTGATGAGTTTTTAATGGCTTTTGGACAGCAATTTAGCTCAAAGGCACAGAGGAAGATACACACACAATATTATTTTTAATAGTTTTGAAGCTGTATAAATATTTTGTCTATATGTAAAAAAAAAAAGTTTTATGCCCAGATCCAGATGTGTAATGTGTACGCGATCTACGCAGTCATCCATGTGTGGGAGAGGAAAAGTGACGTGCGGCAACGAATGAGGTGGCAAATATCCTTTTTGGCTGGCTTGGACAAGTGAGACACATGTCCCTCCAAGCCTTCCATAATGTTTGAATTCTGTGAATTTGTCCTCCTCGGGACTACTGTATAAGGCAGTGACACCACAGTCGCCACAGGAGAGGCACAAGCCACAGGGACAACAGCTGGTGTGCTGGCGTTTTCACAGACAAAATATTGCTTCAACATGTTGACATGACACAGGACTTTTTCTTTCTCTCAGGCGTTCTAATTACATAATCTGTGTCACTGAATTTTTGCCTCATAAGGTCGACTGAACTTTGCCTGAAGGCTAGAACAAATAACAGGTAACAAAACCAACACACGGTGACTTGTGTGGCTGAGTGTTTTCTTGTCATATTGTATTTTTCATTTTTGACTGAGCATCAGAAAGGGAATTATGTGCCAGCTCGCAAACAGTGTGCAACCACTCCCTGAATGAGCTCACATAGTCCAAAATGTTATGTGTGGGGCTAAGCTTTTCTGTGAGGCATCCCTCTTGCAGCAATCGCAGCGGGCCGGATAAGCGTGGCCAAAAAACACCTCAGCTGGACTAAACCCTCCTGTGTCGTTTCACAAATGGCAAACAATGGCAGTGGCAGACCCTCACTCCCTGTTGGACCCAACACAATACTTACGGGGCATGGATTTTAATGTCTGGTGAATTCTCTCGAGTGCACCCTGACTTTCTGGGTGATAAGCGCTAGAGACCTGGTGTTTAATGGACAACCCTGACATAACCTGTGCAAAAACTTTGTACATACCATTAGAGCCTTGGTTGATTTGAATGCGTTTCGGCAACCCAAAAGCGGAAAAGAACTTAACCAAGGCCTTTACCACTGCTTTAACCCTCAATGTGCACAATGGGACAGCTTTAGGAAAACAAGTGGCTGTGCACATCATGGTAGGCAGATACTGGTGTCCAGCCTTGGTTTTTGGCAAGGGCCCAACACAGTCTATAAGGACATACTGAAATGGTTCCCCAGTTACTGGGATCGGATGTAAAGGAGCCAGAGGGATATCTTGGTTTGGTTTTCCCATGATTTGGCAAACATGACAAGCTCTGCAAAATTTAGCCACATCAATAAAATAATAATAATAATTTTATTTATAGAGCACTTATCAGCACTACGGTGCTTGATAAGTGCACTACAGCACACAGCACACAGTGCTTTCCAAGATCAGAGGAGTCATGCACAATATTAGGGACAATTGCGGTAAGTAATAAAATAATAATAAAATATATATGCAAGCAATGTGAAACACAACCACAACCATAATTGGTATACATACATACAGTACTGTTAATACATACCTACATGTACTGACACACACACGCAAACATACTCATACAGTATACATATATACACATATGCATACACATACATGTACATACATGCCAGCAGTTCAATTTGTTTCTTTACATGCAGGAAGAAGAAACGTAGGACAGACACATTGCAATGGTATGTAGCTACTTTATGCTTTCTTAATTTATTCTTTTGCCTCTTATCCCTCTGTCACTCATTTTTCACCTGAATACCTATAATAGGATTTTGAAAGTACAACATATTTTGACACAACAGAATTCTTAATTCAGCACAGTCAGACAAAAAATAAAACCAACATCAGTTAATGCAGGGGTTCAGAAATGACCAAAATCATCATCAAAAAAATTACCAGGAACTTAATGAACTTAGTGTGTATGTAAGTTATAGGGATAAAGTAAATATGCTGCAATAAACTGGAAAGATGTCTAGTAGGGTGTGAATATCACATATATTTATTGACTATATTATTATAGTCAATAAATAGGAATAGGAATCAAGTTTAATTAATATGTATGCACAATATTGGATTTTGCCAATGTCCAATATGCTAATATTTCCCAACTAATTTTGGCCAATATGGATATATGCACATATTTTCCCACAGGAAGCATCAAGTCTCCTGTAGAGGAAATATTATATTATTATGGCTACTCTTATCATGATGGTCCACTGGCATGTAGACATACAATCCTTTTCAAAAAAAGTAAGAGACCTACTTAGTCAAGGGTTTGTGTGTGCATAATTAAAAGTATCATCTTACTGGACTCTCCTATTGGTAGAAATGTTCATTGCAGCCTGATGCTGATATTTTATTTTGAAACCCTTTGTTGGCCAGTACTGATGCCTTGCTGATATTATTGTGCATCCTTATTAATTATATTTTAAAATGATTTACATTGAAGCTAATGAATGATGAGTAGATGGGACAAATGTAATTGAGAGCATCTGACCCTGTTTCTGATGGTCAAAAACCCTGTTTCAAAGGTAGCAGAGTTTGGCTGGAGCCAGGGCCGAGTGCTCTCTTCTTCAGGGGTGTATGAAGGATGCTCATTGTTTCACCACATGTCCAGTGGTGCACATTTGTGATGTGGTGAGGAATGGAGATCCACTTCTCCTTGAGCCTGGCCACGCTTCCTCCACAGGTGCTAACGCAATACCAAAGATAGTTTGTTATCATCCTCATCCAGTCATAGAGATCCTCATTGTGGCTCTTTAGTAACTTCTTTTTTATAGATTTGATGTGCCACAGGTCGTATTCATGCTGTATGTTTGTGTGTTTTTGTCGTAGGACCTTCTGCATAGAGGGGTGACTGCCATGGCAGTCAGTGGCAATCACAGATATGGACACACCATACTCTCCAAGTTTCGACAGACATCTCTCCATACCTTCAACCTCAAGCCAGTAGCTTTTTTTTTTTTTACATTTCAGTGACTTTGCTAGTCTCCTGCGCTACCACCAGAAGAAAGTAAGTTCCAAATGTTGCATTGTGGCCAGGGCTGTCATATCTGCAATCTCCACACACAACCAGTGGTTCATCATACGCTGTAGCCAGCACAGCTTCATTGTGTGTTGTCCACATGTCATTTACCTCAAGGATGACATAAGCCTTCTGAATGTTAAACCATTCCAGATCAATGATGTCACAGATCTCCAGGAATTGGACTGCTTTCATTGCTAGTGGTAAAACTAGCTGCAGGAACTGAAACATTGCGCTCCATCATTCCTCTGACCAAAGGCTGTGCGTTCCAGGTCTAGTCATGACCATCAATACACTCTGTCTTAATCTGTAGTCCAAATCCACTTTTCTTTTTTTTTTTAAATCTGTGGCTGGACTAGACATTTGCCACAGCCCTCCCAGTGACACACATAGAAGAGCTTTAACAGTTCTTTGGATGGACACAATGCTCTTTCCGTACCGAGAGAGATTTACTTCCTCATCTGCCACATCACTCACACTGTCATTTTCATCACTGATGCTGTCAAAGTCACTCATTTTGAATCCTTCCTCATTCTCAGCATTTGAGCCCTCCTCCATCGAGCTGCCCCCCCTCAGACCCCTCCCATTCTTCAGCACTCAAAAATGCAATTGGTTGTGGTGATGAAGGTATGAATTCCTCAACTGTTTGAATTGTACATCATATGTCATAGTCCGTTTATTGCTGCACTGATTAGTCACTCTCATTTCCTGCCGACATTGATCTGTCTGGGTACTCACACTGACCCTTTCTATAGTTTCCTGCTGTTCCTCAGCACTGATGTCCATCTCTGTCATACTGCTGCTGTTGTCTAACAGATGCCTGCATGCTTGCCTGACCTATGAAAAAAGAGAAAACGTCCCTTCCCCTCTTCTCATCCACCCTTCTTACCTTTCTCCATTCCTGTTGGACATGTCTTGGTGAAGTTTAATTTAATCAATTTAATTTAATCAAAACTATTAAAAACATTACATGATTTATTCATTTATTCATGCTAAAACCAATAATAATTTGTTTTTTTTAGTAAGATGGGGCATCCAAACATGTCTTAACTTTGTGCCGTGTTTTCCAGCTAAAATGTTTTTTGTGATAGGTATATAAAAATACAAAAATACAGTACATATACTATAAAATAGATATAAAGCTAGCTTTTAGATACAGTTGGAAAATCTGGACCTGCTACTGCGCTAGAGGCTTTGTAAAATACACTAGTTTGAAACAAATAGGGGGGAGGGAGCAACTTCACCAATTTACTTTTCTTACATGTTATAACCTTATCCTTTTACAATATGTTTTGATTTATATTAATGCCATGTTTTCCTTTCACATGAAGGTTCACGGGACAAGCTTCTATTACATACCCTTCTTGATTGATCTAAGCCAGAGTTATTAATAAAGTTTTGTTTTTGAATATCCTGTGGTTATTCTTGTGAAAACCTTTTGCACTTAAAATGCCATGTTTAATTTTTCTTTGTGTAGCATCATTCTGACAGACTTTAACAGTTTAGTCCACATGAATCATGTACAGTGCAGTGTCAGAACTTAATTTGTTAGCTTTTGTTATTGATGGCACATTGACTATAATAAACTAATGACAGATATGTGATGTCAAGCATATGGGTGAAAGTCAGAGCGACCAATCAGAGAGCTTGTTAATTCACCAATTGCCGGTCAATTGCTTTTTCAGTTAGGCAGGAGAAGTTAAGTGAAGGTGGAGGTGTGCCCTGGAAAATGTGATAATCTGAGTAGGGTAAGTATGAAATCTTATTCATTGTCCTTGGATCAAATGTCATACTTATTGGAAACTTTATGCTTTTCGTTGTTTTACAATTCTGTTGCCAAATAGCTATGGAGATTTTATTTTAACCCCGTTTATCTGAACGGAGATCAAACACAAGTTACTACTACTACTATAAATAGATCACCACTTATTGCTTATGGTGGAAACACAATGAAGCCCATTTGAAACTGGACATAAACTGTAAAGTGAAGAAAATATTGTTTTAATTCTACGGAGATGCTGCTGGATATCAGTCTCTATCCTGACATGGTAAGAAAGTTGAAATTGCTGTTATGGTTGTGGTATATTCAGAAATCAAAATCCTGCAAACTAGATGGCTCTGTTTTGACATGAATGAGAGATAGGAGAATATGAGAGAAGGAGTAAAAGCTGGCATCTGTGGGTGTCATTTTAAAGGAGCCGCCATCAGTCTCTCATCCAATCCAAGGCCACCAACTGTAGCTCAGAACAAACAGATTAGGGTGACAGTCCCACCCTGTGGCAGGGTGAGTAGCACTCTAAAGTCACACAATAAAACTTGGACAAATACACACAATGACTCAAGGCCATAACAGTAATAAATGGTTGTGCAGGAATTTTCAGCTGTGGGGTTTCAACAACTCAAGGATATGTTCACCGTTCGTCAAGGTACTTTCATTGTAGGAGGATATTGGTAGGCTATTAAAGCACAATGATGGTTTTGACAGAAAAAAAATTAAATGAAGAAGACAGGAGGGGGCCCTCCTACACAAGAGTACATCGCTCATGATCCCAGCACCAAGCTCCGAGATCTTCTATGAATGATAATGACATTTTTCAGTCCTTTTATACACGTTTATCTCTTATCTGGAACATAACCTTCTCTGGAGCAGGTTAGCTGTACAGCATTAGTCACTATGGTGATGTACTCCGGTAGGAAGTGAACCAGCTTCCAAACACTGCAAACCCAGAGTTAACCCTGAAGTTACCTCACTAACCATAAATCCTGCTTCATAGTACAGGCCTCTGATGATGGAAGTAGTGAGCCATATTGCTTACTTATAAGCTCTGTTGAGCAATGCACATGGGCAGTACCAATTTGCGAGGATTTACGGATAAGACTTTAAAACGAGTGCTCTTTCACACTTGCATTTTTATTTGCCATGCCTCATCTGTTAAATACTGTTGACCAATCGTTGCCAGGCGGACAGGACGGAGAGGGCAGAGATGCAGAGAGTAGGGCACCAAGGCCACAGTGGCTGATGGGCATGCAATTTTCAGAAGGCCAGACAGAGGGGCGACCATTTCCGTGGGTTGCTGGTAAAATTCCTGCCTTGGTGTTAACATTTTATTCTGAGCTGGAGATAAACACTTACATTTCCTATCCGTGTTGCAAGTTACATGCTACAAGAAACAAGCACAAATTTTAGCCATTTTTTTAACACGTGAGCTAACTCACAATCAGATAGTCAATGGAAGTCAAGTGTCCATTCTGAGAAGTTCAGCTAATTCAGTGTAACTATTTTCCAAGTGACTGTAACTGCGGGCTGTGTAATTATAAGTGAACATCATTTCACATGCTCAATATCATGCTTCCATATAACATTAATGCAATTTGTTAGCAACTGTGGTAGAACAAGTGAATGACTCCAACTGACCTTGAGTTTTTATTTTAAAAAATTAATTATTGGCTCTATATATTGGCCAGTTGTCAGTAAACCTTTGTGCAGACAGTGAGAAGACGATGCTTGGCTGATTACGTTAACAAATAGCATTCCCCATTCAAGTCAACAGAAAGGTTTTCAATGACAGCTAGCATGACAAAAGGTCAGCTGCAGGCTCAGCACTGCTAATTAAGTCCAATTGGTGAATGTCAGATCCACAAAGGGCAACGCTAATCCCAAGTCCTGCCTAAATAGGGATCTTTGGTGGGTGGGTGTGTGTGTGCATGCGTGCGTGCGTGTGTGTGTGTGTGTGTGTAAGAAAATAGCTGAGACAGGGAGTGAGGTAATGGGTAGAGGTGTTTGTTTGGGGGAATTCATTACACTCAGAATTCAGTGTATGTACTCCAATAGCAGAGGGACAACTGAGCAATGCGAAGATCTTTTGAGGTCTTCTTTTCTATCTTTTGATGTGTGAAGCATTCCTGTTTGGTAACTTATTTATTTTCATATTTACCAATGTATTTGCAGGGATGAAAAACAAGCAACCCAAAAACAGAAAGGTTGAAAGTTAAAAGGAATTCCATAAAAAGAAAAAGAAAGAAACTGTGAAAAAATAGTTAAAAGTTAATGGATTTACAACACTTATATAACGTTTTTTGTTTTTGTTTCACTTCATTTCATATGCCTCTATACACAGGTCTCAATTTAATTTAATTTATTTTTAAATTTCAAATTCATACACTGCCTTTCTTCCTCATTCACCTATTTAAGCTATTTGCAGCTATACTTTGTATTTTTTGCTGTAACCAAAAGTGTATTATGGCCATATTATGTTCAGTTTCAAGTTGATATTTTTATTTTAGGTTTATACTAAATTATGTTTATAGACTTTAATGTTCAAAAAACACATCATATTTCCCATACTGTCCATTGCATCAGCACCCTATTAACCCTATCTAAAAGTCCCCTAAAATATCTAATATGGCCTCTTTAACCTATATTAATGGGATTACTCCTAATATTAAAGAATATTACTCCTAATATGTTAAAGAAACCTTCAGCATCAATTGTTTCAGCATGGACCCCAGACCTAAACATGAGAAAGCAACAGTCAATGATGTTGCCTAACCATAAATGTTTGTAATTGTAACCATGACAATGAAACTCATGCAACACAGCCGGCTGGAATCAAACTGTGGCCATACGCCATGTATTGTAATTCGGTTACGAATGCGCTCTAGCTCCCCCAAAGCAATTTTAACCCAAACCATAATCTTTTTCTACACTTAACCAGGTTCTTTTTGTGCCTCAACCTAAACAAACCTTAGTCATAGCATTGTCATACTATATAACAGATTTGTTTTTATAAGCGATTCATAACCTATTTGGAAGGCACAGACAAATTATGTTGCCTTGCTGATAGGGGTGTCTAATGGCAGCGCTCATATTCGGGACATTTTTGTGCAGTGGGAGGAAGCGGAGACGCATCGGCCATCTTTATTTATGTCAATGGTTTAAACATTCAGATAAATTCCATTACATGTTTCATTTTCAATTTTTATTCAATGATTTTGGTGAATCTGAATCTTATTTTAAGGTTTTAAGTTTTTTTTTTCTGATGTCCGGCTGCTCTGCCTCAACTCTGTGATTTACAAATGTTCAGAAAACTGCTAACTTGTAGGAACTGTAGCTGCTGTTACCTAGTCAGCTTAGTTAGTTAGTTCGGCTCAAGGGAAAACACATTATTTGAAACTCTGTCCATCGGGCGAGGGACCACATTTGGTAACTTCAGTGTTGTAATATAAGAATAATATATATGATATAAATATGATATATTTATATTATTAGAATATAATAAGTCTTGTAATATCCTCTAATATCCTCCTCCAGGGTTGAAATTTTGAATTTCTAAGTATTTCAATGAGTGCCCTATAAAGGGTTAATATGAACAACCAACATTGTATATTATATACAGTATACTGTATATGACAGAAAATAAGGGAAAGCACGTCCCCTTTAACTAATAATAAGCTTTAAAGAAAAATGTATATTGAGCCATTAACTGATCTGTTTTCCAACTTATTTTCACTAGTGACCTTTATATACATGTATAAAATTCACAGATATATTACAGCCTATACATGTGCAGGGGCTTAAGCACCTGCTGATTAGCCTTCGAGACACAGAAAGTGCCCTTTTTCAGGGGTGCTTTGAATAAATAAAGTCCTGTGCACAGCTTGCCGTGTTGCACAGATACAGACTAAATGAAAAGGTCGGGAGATTGGTGCTCCGGGTAAGGCCCCTCTTTACTGGTTTTCGCGAGTCTTTCTATGGTGAAAGAACGCGCACACATGAAATTGCATGCTTATAGGACCTCAGCCTATAGGTCTATAGGTCTCTTTACTCATTAGTGTGATGAGTTACTTTGAGGCAGACAAAATGAGTACTGTTTTCACTTTACAATTATATTGATGCTCTTTAGGAATTGTTTGTCACTATTTGTCAAGTCCATTTCTGCTTGAACTAGGCTTTGCCAACTAGCTATCGTTAGCATTGATGCTAAATGACGTGAGAATCAGTGGAATATGGTCGAGTTCTTGTGCCATCCACTGAACTTAAAATAATGGTCCAAATCGCACCACAGCATTTTAATGCTATATTGTCTCAATAGCTAATTAGCTGATCTGTGTTAGCTCGCTAACAGGCACGTATCATTAATTAACATGTCATGTCATGTAGCAGTGTTTCAACAACCTCCGTCTTGGGTTTGTTTGAAAGTACATTTCAATATCCCTTTAACAGTTGCAAAAGTAGTCTTTCCAGGTATATATTTACTTATTTGCAAAAATTTCCTTTTATGAATTGGGACCCTGCCTCTCCAAGATTCTCTGTATGTTCCAGTAGCCCTGTTCAAAGACTTTTGTGCCCACTGCGTGAACTTCAATCAAGAGTGAAGCTTTGACAGTATTTACTTTCTCCTGCTGTTTCTATCCAGAAATGCAGATTGGTAAATGCCTTCCCTCTCTCTTTCCTCACTGTCTTCAGGTCGCCGTGGGAGGAACATGTGCATTGGTGCAATGTTTGATTAGCAAGTCTCTCCAGGGATGTGTGTGTGTGTGTGTGTGTGTGTGCGTGTGTGCGTGCGTGTGTGTGTGTGTGTGTGGCCGCTTGTGGCTTCTAATGAGCCCCAGTGGTGGCCCTCCAGTGGGCCTGCCTATTGATCATTAGCCTGCTGTCCACACTCTAATTTCCAACAAGGATGTGCCAGTTGCAAGGAGGAGCCTGTCAGATTGGCTGCTACTTGCAGCATGTGTTCATGTGTGTGTCTGTGTGTGATGTTACATCTAACTCTGTGTTCAGAGTGTGCTGATGTTGAGGTCTGATGTGTGTGATGCGTGTGGCGAGGCAGCAGGTTACTTCGACTTATTAGAATGTTTAAACTCAGAAAGCTAGAGGTTAGCAAGTTATGGGGACATCACGCTGGTATAATGAGCCATCACTGGCTTTTACTTTAAAATGGAACGTGGTGGAGTCACTTCCATCCACCTCATGTATAATGGAGCTGCTTCCCTGACCACTGCTGCTTCATATTATTTTTTTTATGACACAGCAAAAATGAACAGAACTTTTGTTGCCAAGTTTAGTTTTGGTGCTGTTACAGGTGAGCTGCATGCTGCAGGATATAAATAAACTACAAAATGTGGTGATTTCATTTTTTTTCTGAATGAATAGGTGTTTCTTTATGGGCTGAGAAACATCTCCTCCTTCTTCAGCTGAATAAACCATTTAAAAACCCAAACAAGTACAGTGATGACATCATCCCTCAGTGACTGCCCATTAACACTGATGCCGGGCTCAGACAACCAAGTTTCCAATTGGTCTGGGATCTTGACTGGTATAGATTTTCGGCCCAGATTGTCTGGTAGGCTGATGTGAGGCGTTTACAGATCGAGTCTCAAACCTCCCAAACTGCTTGCAGGCTCAATCAGGGTCACCACGGTAACACTGGGAGGATTTCAGGATTTAATAGGACTTGAGGATTTAAAACCTGTTGATTGTGTCAGTACTTTCCAAGTAGGACCACAATAGCCAATGAGAGAGGCATCCTGGAGCAGCTGACGGTGCTGCCAAGCAACAGTAAACATGTAGCCCTTAACTCTGAGTGGTAAAATCTTGGGACTCACTAAAATCTTGGTGTTTCACCAGGATGTGCGTGGTTTTGCAGAGCGTAGCAGTGCACGCTTCAGAGAACTCCATCACAGTCTCCGTCTGTGCTCTGCACATTGTTTTCATATAATTTTTACATTTGGAAGACCATTTTGGTGATTATATGAGGAATTTTCTGCCCGAAGATCCTTAGAAAGTCAGGTGGTATGATCTTTAGACGGATAATCTCCATGGAGGAAGTAAATTGTGTTAGCCGAGTGGATCTTGTTCTGGATTGTCATTTGGGGGACCCACGGGTTCGTGTCTCATAAGTGACCATAAAACTTTGACTTTTTAATGTGTGATTTAGCAAACATAGTATTTTCAGGTATTTAGAGAAGGTTTTAATTTAATTTAAATTTTTCAGCCATCTTCTCCAGGGCTTCTCTTGCCCGGCTCCCGGAGGGTTTTCACCTTCACCGCCGGCCCCCGGAAGGGGTCCCATCTTGGTCTTCCAAGAGGCCTCTCTTGTCTGCCCTCTGCCCTGCCCTCAGGCCATCCGCCTGAGGCCGCTTGTTCTCCTGCTATCCAGCCCCTGGCAGTTCCACCCAGGATTTTGAACTCTGTTGTGTCTTGTTTGTTTGTCTTTCTTGGGTCCAAAACCCCTGCTTCCAAGTGTTTCTGGCACAGACCGTGACATCTTGTTTGCATGCATATGTACTGTTCATGAATGTCTTTGTCAACAATTCCAAATTCACCTTTGATTTTACATTTAATCCATACTTATCCTATCCTTATCCAATCCTTACAGTGTGTTATAATACATTTATTAACTGTTTATAGCTTACACATGTACAAATAATAAAAAGCTGGGTTTCAAATTGGTCTTTAGTGTTAAAAACTCATGGAAACATGTTGAGGTTGGAGCATTGAGCACTGTATGTTTTTCTGAGCTTTCGTGACATCTAATGGCCTTCATCAGCGAATGCAATTTGCTCAGTTGTCATAGAGGGGTAAAAAAATTATTTATAAATAATTGATTAATGAATTTGATTAATTCATGTAAACTAAACCTTTTCTAAATGTGACCTCACAGAAAGAATTATATAGGTGAATGTTTATATGAATGCTAAATAAGGGAAATTAGAATAGTGTTACCATTTGATGTTAATTCTTTCACATTATGATGGCATTTCAAATTTGTCGCCATTGAGCACCAGTGCTCATGTTTACGTACGGATGAATTGTTGTGTGTCACATCATAGAGGACAGATGAAATCATCTTTAAAAGGCTTGGTGTTCATTTTCAGCTTCAGTTTTAAACTTCAGTCATGAAGTATTCTTATCAAAAGCTTTTATTAAAGCTTCAGTAGGATTTTATACCGTCAAACTCCACGGTACAATCACAGACATACATTTGAACACACAAATTGACATACCTAGGAGTGCAGAGACATATAATACAAGCACATGCACACAAATAATTTCCATGACAATTAAAGTGGGTGTGTTGGATGCAGGAGGGTGTTTGCACAGCAGGAGACTAATGCGTATACGTGCATGCTCGGCCAGGTGGCTACATCCTCCCCCCGCCACCCACACACACTGTGAGGGAGATGCAGGCAGAGCTATCAAAATGGCCAGAATTGTCTAGTGCAGTGCTGGCCGGTGGTTATGATCGCTTTTTGAGACTTTTTTAGTTTTAATGGAGCTCTTGTGAAAGTTCAGTCAGGAAGACTAATCTTTTGCATGCTTAGGCCTGAAGTTAATTTCATTCCATTCACTGCTCACGCATGCTCACTCATCATTTCCTGCTGTCACTGTATGGGGCTATTCTCATCAGTTGGTCTCATCTATCCAATAGCACAGTGACACATCATCACCGTCAGCCTATCATCTTGCTTCTGCCCTTTTTAAATATGTCTCTCTGTCTCTGCCTTTAGTTTGTTCATGCTACTGTTATGCACGTTTGTTCTCGCTGCATTACTATGGTCATTTGAGTATGAATCATTGCGAATACAAAATGCTCTCCTTACCTTTTGTTACTTGTCTTGTTATATTAGTAAGTAGAGTAAGTAGTAAGCCTTCTTCTTCACTGGTCACCTGCTCATACAGCATCAGCTGCTCTGACATCCCGTGCAGCAACACCCGGGTCAACACCATGCATTCTCTGGCTAATTCCATCCAAGCTATCCACACATGCCTTGTCGCCGGAAAGTGCTCAGTCGGACATCTCCTGCTTCTCTCATGCGCATGCATCACATTTGCCATGGGTGCAGGCTACCTCCGCATTCAACAGCGCTTTAACTACATCCAAGCTGCGCATCACTCTCTCTGCCTCCACGCCTCAGCCTCTCTCAGGTTTGCATACTTCCTCAAGCAAATATTAGCCTCTTCGTCGGGGGTTCCCACGCCATTTCCTGCATTACTGCGAAAATACAGCGTCCACAGACTCAAGCAACATGGTTCAGATTTAATGCAAGATCTGTCCTCACCAATAAACTTCACATCAGCATGTCTTCTTATCCGGGTTTAGCGTTTGTTCACATTTGTTGTGCATTTTGGGTTACGATGCATTTTTATCAGGTTGTACAAACTTAAACATTGTAAATAATGTCCCTGCGTGCCCTTGTCTCATGAAGTAACTTTTACCGTAAATTCTGTTAAAGCGGTCAGGCCTTTCTTCCTCGCATCTCAAGGGATGAGGATTGTCACGTTAATCACCACACAGTTGAACTGGTCTTAACCCTTTGATGCACAAGCTATGCAAACCCCTTCTAATGCACAACATGGGTCAAAAATACCCGTATTCATTTCCTATGTTACTTCATGCATGGCTGGGTGTTTCTTTGCTATATCTTTTGAAATCAATTTATTTCATCATTAAATATTCCAAATATTCATTAAATATATTGTTTTTCATTACCACAAATCATTATTTTCATTTTTCCCTTCTTACTTTATGAACAAAGATAGTTTTTGTATTACTACATCAAGTTTACACACATGGGTCAAAAATGACCCATGTATGCAAGTGTGATTTAAAATA
>JBBPCS010001290.1:0-15381 GCA_037974645.1 Hollardia meadi | reverse complement strand
ACACACACACACACACACACACACACACACACACACACACACACACACACACACACACACACACACACACAACAGTCTGCCATCCATAGATAAGAGGTGTGTGGAGATTAGGCCAGGGAGTGTTGTCTTAAGCAGGCCAATATGAAAGAGGATACACAGGGGGAACATTGGCTCCACTGGTAGCTGGGAGCGCTACTGATAGCCACCTCAGGTAACACACAGAGAGGCAGACATCTCTACTAACACAGTAATATTGTAGATAAAGAATTACTGTGATCCCAGCAGTGTTGAATGTACCATCGGTCAACACAGACACTATTTAAGAAGATTTGAAGATTGCACCACTATAAGCAAATATGGAATAACGTGCCTGTCCATATTGGTTGTATATGTAGACACAGGTGAACATAAAAATACATTGAGGGAACACAATGAACCTGGACACTCTGGTGTGGTATGAGCAAAACTAGATGGAAACATGGATAGAATCAGGGAGTATGGTTGAACCACTTCATGGGAATATATTACTATGCAGGTCAATCCTAAAATTATTATTTTAAGTTATGTCATTATAAAATTATAAAATGGGTTATCTGAGAACTGTCTGGTCCTCAGCACAATGGCACTGATATTTCCTCTGACACCAATTATGAGAGGTCCTTCCTCCACTGGAAGTAAGGTCAAAGTAGTCGCTGACATTGCCCAGTGGTGTTCCTGGAGAACCTTATGTCCTTTTGAGTGCTGAGACTTTTCTGACCACATTTGAAGAGGGTTGGTGAAGACCTGAAATATGAGGAGGTGAAGCTTGGGTACACATTTCATCAGTTTCTTCTGATTAAGGGACGGAAATAGAGGACACAAGATCTTTGGAATGCATGGCCTTTTTGCAGTAAGCAAGAAATATAAGACGTTTTTTGCTATTTGGTGCTTGAGTTTCAGTTTTTCTACCTGCAGAATCCAGGACAGCTTGTCAGAGTTAGAAAAGACGGAATCAAAGTTGCTGGGAGGGAAACTGGCCCCATGCCTATACCTGAGGGCCATACATCCAACTGTGCACTGAGTTCAACCATCAATGTCCTCTCACACATTGGTGTTAACTGTAACCAGCAACTTGGAGATGTCAACTTGGACAAATCTTCTTCAGTGTGATTGTCAGAAAACTGTTTTCCACATGTCTCTGGCAGAATGAAAGACCTTGAATGATCTTCGCAGCACTTCGCAGTGACATTACTGGAGGTTGATAAATGCATAATGCCTCAATGATTTCCTTACTTACCCTGCTTTGAACTCTACACAAACCATCATAGTATTGACAAACCACTTTCAGATGGTGGCATCTCAAGGTCATATTCCGCCGTACAGCTCCAAACAATTCCCAGTGTTCCCGGCCAAGCCTTCTGCATGATGCCTCCTGCTTCCCCAGACACATCAGTGTGGATGAGAATTTCTCCTGCATCTCTCACCACCTTGTTGTGTGTGATTGTCTCTCTGGGCTGCGCCTCACTCAGCTGCAGATCAATACACTTCTCTGTTTTCAGACTCACAGTGGCATACAGGTGTCTCGGTGTAGGCAGCTGTTTTGGAGCAGCCTCTACAGCTGTACGAAAATATGTTAAAATATGCACATCAGATTTATGGCTTCATTCCTTAGCTGCCACCCCACCAGGGCCTCCTGCTGGACTTGCCAAACCCTATGCTGGTGAGTAGTGATCTCGGCCGTTGTTCTGCCTTTAAGGTGTTCTTGAGTTTCACTGTGCTGCGTCAGGGCAGCCAGCCAGCAAACACTTTCCCTCCATGTTATTTATTCTATGCTTACAATCGTGTAGAATAATATGGCTTAACCTAGCACTGTGGGTAATTAAGTGCTCTGATTGTCTTTGTGTCTTTGGCACGTTTGTTGAACAATGCAATGCTGCCGCCTGTACAAAAAGCAGAATACTTGGGTGTTCATCAAAGTGCAAGCTGCCAAAATCATCCTCGTAGCTGAAAAACATCCATTCTCCAGGGGAAGCCTTGGCAGGTGGCAATGGTCCAATCCTACAGAGCCTGAAGGAACGGCACATCCTGGGTGTGTAGCTGCCAGCTCGCTCGGTCTGTCTGTATCAACTCCCAAAGCCCAGCATAGGTAACTGTGATTACCCGAATATAACACACTGACTGCCTACAGTTTGTATATTTTTTTTACCAAGCATACTGTAGTATGTTTACATTAATAAATCAATGCTTAATAAATTGGAAGCCGCATCCAAGAAAGCAATAGATTGACAAGAGGCTGTGACCACGAACTGTGTTGCTTTTTCCTTTTATCTTCTAGACTCTGAAGCCAAACAAAGAAAATGTTTTGTTTTTTTTCCATTAATGAACAATCGACAATTAATTATTTAATTCTTGAAATGGGAAATAGTGAAAAATTCTAAGGTGAGGTCTTCAAATGCTTGTCGTCGTCCAACCAACAGTTCAAACCCAAGATATTTAATATCTTTAACTGCAAGTCTCCAGAGTCATTAATGGAAACTTTATAGTTCAAGTCAAGTTCATTTTCATTTTTGTGTAAAATAAATGTTTTGTCAACCTTATTGTTCATTTCTAAGATGCACTTATGCTACAGTATGTCTGCCTGATGCAGAAGGAAGGCACTGATGAACACCCACTTTAGGACCACAAAGCAGGCAGAGCTTCTTTTATTCCCAAGTCGTCATCTTCCTAAACATAGATGGTCTTCACGAGCGCCAACTAACTCGCTTCCTCCTTACGGCTTCTTGGCTTTGATCGCTGCTTTTCCTCCCAGTTGTCTTTTCTGCCCAGAGCCAGAATATCTGTGATCCTCAATCTGTCTTGTGCTGCATCTTTGGAATGTTTGCCTATTATGTCTAGACCGGAGGGGGGGTGGTGATATGGCATCTATTGTTGGCGCAACATAAAAAGGGGTTTGAAAGTGAGTCTTGGGTGATAAGGCCGAGTGTCTTTCTAATAATGACCTGTTTAACATTCGCCTTTTATGTTTCAAGATAATTCAATTCCTCAAGTAGGGACCCAAATGTTGAAGGAGTGCATTCGTGCAACTCGGAGACAAATGTTAGGCAATCAAAGTGAACATTTCCACTCAGCTGTCCTGTTTATTGCCTCCTCCACTCCCACTTTCTGCGGTCCCAGTGCTTCCTTGCGGTACTGTGGCGACTCCAAACCGCACATACCAACAGACGGGTCAGTGGCGGACGGTTCTAGTGGGACTCCTAAAACTCAAGGAATGCTGGGTATGTGGCACCGAATGGTCTGAAGGAGTGTGAGACTCGGCAGCTGTCCTCCTTCCCACAATCCTCCACCTGGAGCCGTCCGGTGAGGTTCCCTCGGTTGACACAGATGGACATTCATTCAACCGAATATAATATTAACACACACATATACGACATACATTTCACTTTACATCATTGTGTGGTGGGACAGGTGGTTAAAAGATCCTGGGCTGGGAGGAGTATTGTTTTGTTATTCAGGAAGAGTGAGTCTTTTTTTTTTCTTTTTTTTTTAACAGGTATGGCTGTGTACGTCATTGGAAAGTTCAATGAGATAATGGAGGAGCATGATATATGTTCTTCTGTGTGTGTCTCAGACAGGCATGATCGTATCATGTTCATACATCTTCAAGAATGGGGTTGATAAGGAATGTAAAGCATGTAAAACCTCAGCAGCTGAGCACACTCATAGATACTGTACCCCCACTGTACTGTATATACTGTACTGAATATGTACTTATGTATGTATGTACAGTTCATGGAGGGTTTGTTTGCATGTTTGCAATCTGAAAGTAGAGCTTCCGAAAATTCCCAGAAGTACTCAACATAAAGAAAGCTGGAAGCACCTTACTTGCAATAATAAAAAATATTTATTGCAACTTCCGATGTGCTGAGATTACCAAACACACTCACAAAAGATGATCATAAAAGGCAAAAATATGCTGATCCAGGCTATGTGTTTGGAGCTGAATGCTCGTCCTTAGACAGAGCTCAGAATTGATTGATTCCAGCATATCCAAAGAAACATTTTTTGCAGGCAAGGTGCTTGCAATCATTAAGCAGCGGTGGTTTGCCAAAGCTTGCGAGTCACGTGCCTCCGCGTCTGGCATATTGTCGGTAATACTGTAATTCCAGTAATCAATCTCTTCAAGTAATCAATTTGTAAAGAAGAACTGTTTATAGGTGATATTCATCTGTGGGTTCCACCAGAACTGCATAGTTTTGGAGATTAATGTACTTGTTCTGGCACATTCCAACTTCATAAACTTTTACTCCTACATGTCTGTTGATTGCTGCGCAGCAGACTGTGGTGAATTGTTATTATGAATTGTTTTTGTATTACATGACTGCTTATAATTGTCTGAAGGAAACCATACTTTTGGTCTTAAAAGTCATCACCAAGTCGTTGTGAGGTAAAGTGGACAATATAGTGGATGTAATAATAGTAATAGTATTAATCGTCTTTAAATGTCAAATAGAGCTGTCGGCTGGTCCAGTATCAAACTGTATATCATATATTTCCAGGAAGTGACTCCACAACAGGCTCTGACAGTTACCAGCTTTAAACAGCCAACAAGGACTCTGTGGTTTGAAGGAAGCAGTCTTGCGTACAGTCTCATGTTCATGCACGACATCTTAATGCGCCCAGACAGTGTGTGCATCAAGGTGTGCCGTGAGAGTGCCTTGGCTGCATCGAGTTCAGCTGGCTGAACAACAGACGTGTTGGACGCGTCACACTGTGCTCATCACTGAGGTGACAGGAAGTGGTGTTTAATTCAATTTCTGTACATTGTGTGTGTATACTGGGTTATTAAAAGAGTGGAATATGTTAAACAATGTATGTGGACGTTGCAAACGTATATGTCATGTATGCAACGGTTTTATTTAACTTTCTGACACTGTGGTTATGTGTGTTCTTCTTTCCTTTCTTAGTCAGGTTTCATAGCGACACAGCAAACATCTCACACACACATTTGCACACGTTCATCTGATCTTAGTAAGATGCTGACAGCTTAATTCTTGTGGGTTTGACTCTAATGTGGCCCCTCTGAAGACAGCATGAGCACACAAACACTCTCTCACTAAAAGAGCACACAGACACACACACACAAACACACACAGTGCATGCTCAGTCCTTCCACCAAACAATGGTTATTTCCCCGCCGAGATTAGCTACTCCCTCTTGTTAAAACCTCCTTTGAACACACTAATGCACGACATTACTGAGGAAGTGAGCACTTAAAACGCTCATTAGAACTCATAAGCTCACATGTAACTTAAAAGACTGACTGCCTGCCCTGCCCTCCCTCCCCACTCTACCCCTTCTCCCTTGGTCTTCATGTTTTCATTTAGTACCGCGGCACGGAGGTGCAAACAAACGAAGGGGGCATAATTACAGGGTGCGACTGGGGAGCTGAGGCTTTACCCCACGATGTTTATTTACAATTCCGATTAAAACGCACTCTGTGGACCTCTAATTGAGCTTTTTATTCCCTCTTTCTCACTTAATACCCCTCCTCGCCATCACTCTTCCCTCTCTGTAGTCGCTGCAGTTAATTTGGGTCGGGATAATGAGTTATTGCTATCAGCAGCGGGGGCCGCCTCGCGCCTTATTCCGAGCCACGGTGTCGTGATCCCAATGGCCCCCAAGCCCCCAACCCCCGGAGAATTTGAGCACGCTTCACTGTTCCTGCGTAAAGGCAGTTGGTTCCTGTGCATGCAGCACTACAGTACACTGTGCATGTGTGTGCCTCTTGATACAGAATATAATCATTGACTGACCTCTCCCAAGTTTAAACTGTGTTTCCCTGCGGGTGAGCTAAGCAGCAGAATTTATCACTGTCACATAATCTCATATGCACATGTAAACACACACAGGCACACACTTGTGAAATGCATACACCAATTTAAAGTGGTGCATGGTAGCAAACTGAAAATGTCAGTTCAGCAGGATACATAAAACTGTTATGAGCAATAAAAGCCATTAAAAAAAACGGTGTAATTCTCTGTGTAGAAAATCACTGCTCCCTGTGAAAACCTGTTTCCTTTGTTATTATTCAGTTAGCTGCTGTACTGCCATGCCACAGCGCCCTGGGGTGTAAATAAAACCCTTATGTCCTCTCAGTGCAACGCTAGCCAGATGACATTTATCAGGCTTTTGGCAATCTTAAATATTTTTCCTCTCATTTCTTTCCTCCACTCTTCTGTCTGTCATTTCTCTGAGCTGCAATCAGTCAAACATGAATGAGGGATAAATGGACCCACTCATGAGCCAGAATGAGACTCATCAGTCAAATAAAGTGGAAAAATGTCTTTAAAGTCGTAGGTGGAGTGTGTGGCTGTTTCGAAATATCTTCTCTTCATCGGCTCGGTACTAACACTGTTTACAACGCGTAGAAGACCCCGGTCCTTGCGCCATAACCCTGTTAAGGTCTTATTCGGGTTAATCTGTTTACATGCACCTTCGTCTCCTCTGAGATTGAATCTCACTGTCGCCATGAATAAACCAATGTAATATTCTCTCTTCATCTTTGTATGAAGCGCTGAGGGTTACTGCTAATTCACGGGAAAAGAATGATGTAGTGATCTTCTCGACGCTCCTGACAAATAACTGGATGTCACAGGCAATTATGCTTTCCGCTGTAATGAATCACAAACATCAGGACTAGGAAGGCTGCTGTTAAAAAGCACTGACCCTGAGAAATAAATTGTGATGTTGCCAACACACAATGGCCAACAAATGTGCATTGAAACCAGGGAGCAAGGAAGAAACTGCAAGTGAATAAATGTTTTATTTCTATTTGTAGAGCACTTTTTACAGTGTTTTAACACGTGAAGTTAAAAGTAAGAATAAATTCTATTAGCTTCCTTGTTACACGCATGTTACAGCCAAACCTCAAGGGAACATTAATGCCACTGCTGGACATTTGCCATCACATTAACACATTAAAGGACATTGTCGCCGTCGGCACCAGCAAACGGCGTTAATATTCTAACATATGGAAATACTGACGGCGAATGAGGAAATGGATGTGGCAGTGTGACAAGGACATCATGCTCGTTAAAGCATCGCAGGCGACTACAGAGGAGTGATGGATGTTTTGGTGGCGCATTAATCTGCTCGCTGGCACCGCAGCAAAAAAACCCACAACAAATTGATATAAATCGCAGAACTTGCTCGTGTTTGAGAGAGAGAGAGTGAAATACGAGTAGTGTAAAGTGACTCTGACAGCTTAGCATGTTAACATGTCAGTATTTTAAAAATATGACATTTGTCGTTCTTGTTTTCTTGGTCTCTCGAGCATGCCAAACACATTCTTGGTTGCATGCGCACAACCACAAACACACAAACAGAATCAGTTTATTTCCATGTGCAGTAGAGAAATAGAACATAATGAAACATAATTTTGCATTGGTGTAGAACATTATCAACAAATGTACAGTATGGAAATCATTAAGTAGAAAATATTTTTTTTTTTTTTAAATTGAAATACCAAATCTTGCTGCCTTGCAGGATTACAATGGAAAGACAATTTCCCAATCAGGACACTATATGAATCCCTTCAGGAGTGCAACAGCAGCAATCTCAAATCAATTTCAAAATCGGGCGACCTTTAGTCCACTGCCGTCCTTTTGACTGAGCTCTTGTCTACCACACTTCAAACCTCTGCAATTACATAATTGCAGCTTGTCTGCAGACCTAGCATGTGCTGGTGCAAGGTCAAGTTGACTACCCACGGCTCTGAGTTGGTGATTGGCTTCTGACGTGGACCTACAATAACCACTGATAGTCATTCAAAACAATATTTGTCACAATAGTTTTGTCCACAGAGCGCAATCTTGATACGTCTTTTTCTGCTTCTAAGTGTGTGACACTTTAGAGGTGCAGTACACATGGAGGATTTAAATTATTAGGAAGCTAAATATTATGGTCGGGGTCGTATTTCAACTCAGGACAGATAGAGACACAAGATTGGGTACAAATGCAGGAGCCCCATTTTTTGATATTGTACTTAAAGTTTCCAAAAAATTTCCAAATTACCAAAACCAATTTACATGCTGTGAACCTGGGGCGCCGGGATAGTTGCTGCTTCACCCAGTTGGTAATCCAGCAACATACAATATACAACTTTTACCATACATGTTGTAAGTTTGTCCTCAGCGTAAACTACGGACAAACACATCAATGGATGAGGACGGTGCGGAAGAGTTTGCGGAAAATTTGCGCAGATTGGTGCAATGATTCAAGTCTCAGACGAAAGCAAACAGAAGTCAACAGTTTACAAGTCTCTTCAAATGAGAAACTGCGGTCAGAGATGTGGATCTGACTGTAGAGCTGTGGCTTAAACCCTTTAGCATTGAAACTAATTTTAGCTGGGTAGGAAAACTTAGGTTGCCATCCAGCAGTGGCTAAAACAGAGACGAGTCCGTCAAAATACACCGGGGGCAGAGACCAAGTCCAACACACCAGAGAAGTAATCTTGACTTAAGGTTGAGACTAGACTTCAATATTGCAACCATTCCCTGTTCTTTCTGTCAAGAACATTTCTGGCTTGTGTAAATAACGGCGACCCCGTAGACGGGCGTAGTGGATGGGTTTATTGTACCCTGCTTCAATTCGCCCTGTTTGGTGCTTTGAAACTTCACTGTCTGGACACGTTAACAAAAAGCTTTCGCCACAACACAGCCACCAGACCAGCTGCACAGGAGGTCCCTTTGTGCTTTGTTTTCGCATCTTTATTTTTGGCCATGGACGGCTGCTTGGCTGGAGTGATGGAAGAGTTGGTGTGAGAAGGGAGAAGGGGGAGGAGAGAGTGAATGGTTGGACACAAGAACTCCACAAGAACATGATACTGATACCATACTGATTTAGATTCAAGAAAAGTTTCCAACCCTCCAATCAACCTTCCTCTCTTTCTGTCCTTTTTGTGTACTCTAACTCTATTCCACCTTTATATAACCAATCCTGCCATTCCCTTGCTTTTCCAATGCTTAGTGCACCTGCGGCATACACACACAGACACACACACAGATGCAACCCACGCACACATTGCCCAAACCCAGGGCGCTCCTTAGACAGCAACAATAATGAGGACGTCGTTAATTTGTCTAAACGAGCGGGGGGCCTTCAGCACAGGCGAGTAATTAATTAACAGCAACACCGTTACTTAATTAGCTCCACATGAAAGGAGAAAGATGGTGGTGGAGAATAAGGTGTACAGTGTGTGTTCATGATTAAGGGGAGATGGAGATTGATGATGAGGGCACATGTGTCTAACTGACTTCATGCAGCATCTGTTGATGTAGCGGTGCCTCGTGGTGGGACGAAATGTCCTCAAAACGGTAAAAAAAATATGATATGGGCTGTGACGAAGGCTCAATATTGTGATGACATCTTCAGACTAGCTGTTCATGTAATGGCATTTTAGCAAAAAAAAATGAACGCTAACCCTAACCCTAGCATTTACGATTACAATTTACGATTTACAATTCTTTAAAAAATGTTTACATTCACTGGGCAAAAGAAGAAAACTACTACATATCCACAGAAATGTTCACTTTGGACCAATATTTAATTTTAAGCTTATATTGGCTAATATTCATTATGTGGTGATATTATCATGCAGACAACTTTAAACTCCTTTACAATAATCCTCTGGGTATCTGTACTACAATAGGGCCCAGTTCTCAAAGCCATCCCTTCATTTTGCTGTCTCCATTTTATGATATGATATGAACTGTGCTGTATGTGGGTATATGCGTACATTTTCATTCGTCTGTGTGCATAAATTCAGCCTGTTCCCACCATTGGTTCCCACCCACTCCCTGCTTTTCACGCTTTCCCCAACTGCTCACTGGGAGAGCTTTCGCTTTGGTAGCTGCAGGCTGCAGTAGAGCCTTATCAACCCAGATACAAAGTCGTACTCTCTGAGGGTCACATAACCCTCTCCATGAAATCCTCCAACTCAGCATTACTGTGTGCTGTATGCATATTCAGGCCTGCAACAGTGTAGCATCAAAGAGGCCCTCTTAACCTCTGCCTTAATTCCTCTAGTACTCTTTTCTAACTTAGTTGGCTTTGGTACACATCACCAGAGACCAGTGTTTCTGCAGTAGCTTAAAAGTTAGAGCAGCTGTTATGTGGTTGTTGAGGGAACCATTGTCATTTAAAGCCCAACTGCTTTGCAGCTGCTCTGGGGGCCACCAGGAGAAGAGGACTTTTCCACTCAGGCTCCCAGATCGTTTAGATTCTCATTAACCTCCACAAAATTTCAGGAACTGAGCATGCAGATTAGTCTGTGTGTATTAGACAGAAATATGAGCGAGAGTTTAAGGTTTTTTTTTGTGTAAGAAGCATACGTTTGGTTGAGGTTATGGCTGAGTTTAGCTTTTACAAACAAAGATCATACCATATGCAAATACGTTCAATGAAATAATGTGCTAAGTGGAAGTTGGAATGAGGGTAGGGGACCGAGGGATGGCATGGGGGTGAAATGGGGATTGTTATTTGATGAAGGCCAGAGGGTGTCAAAAGGATGAATCCAGGAACATCCCGAACAGCCATTGTATTCAGCATTCAGTTCATTCTTAACCACATCACAAAGACTTTATCCAATCCAAAGCTCATACCTTTCCACTCCATATACCATTCCATAGTCAAGGTCATTCTACACCCTCACTCATGTCACTTATTTTACGCATAGTGCTGAACGTAGCTAAAAGTAGTGTCACAACCTGGCTCAAAAGTATGTAACAATACAAAAAGACAGTATGAGTGTGCGGGCCAGGGAAAGACAGTGACAGAATCTTGCCGGCCTGATTTCTCTTCTCCTGAACCCAGGCTTGTTGCATCTTTGACCAGGTCTCGGATCCACCTTTCAATTTCCTGGGACAAAAGGAAAAAACAAATGCCAACAGGGTAAGACGGGGCCAATCCTGAGGCCATCACAGTAGCCAAAGTAGTCTTGCTTTAAGACACTGCTTCATTTAGCTTGGTGATAATGGTTCATGGCCAATGATCAGGTGTGTCTGAGCAAAACATAACTCTTCACCAGCTGCAGAGATGCTATAGAGTCACTGACACCATCTTTGACCCTCCAGTAGTAGCTGCAAAAGTAAAAGAGGGGATATTGTGGGGATAAATGAAATATCAGATTAAAAAGCAAGCAAATACTTTAGTAAGGTTATTTCTCTGTGCATCTGCAATATTCTGTTACCTGATAATAGAATGGGAGAAGTGGCGGGCTGTATAATGCAGTGGGTTATAACGCCTGTGTGAAAGGCAGCACTGTTGGTGCTGGTGTGGATGTAAACTATGGCTCCCCTCTGGCCTTTCGCTGCACTCTAATCCTCTCCGTGCCTCTATCTGGATGGCTCAGACAAGACGAGGTCAGGGGACACCGGGCTAATGCAATCATATGCTTTAACCAGATAGAGAATGGCGACATGAGTGCGCTCGGATGTCCGTGCTGTCACGACTCTTAAGCTGCAAGCCACAGGAAAATGACGAGAAACGCTACACTAATGCACTTCTTCTGAGATGATGAAATTACAATACGCCGCATCGCTCCTTATTAATGGATTCAGTTTTGACACATAGAAGCAGGCACTTCGCTTAATACATCCAATATGGCAGTAACAATATCACTGCGTTCAATTATAATCTATCAGGTAGTGTGTGTACACAACCAACAGGGACCCCTTTGCATTATTAAACCACTGAAAAAAAATAGGTAGGCTTTACTGGATGGCTTCAATTCAGCAGAGGCTTTCATTGGATTATTTATGAGGCTACAGGGAGCTGTTTAGGCAACAATATTGTGTGAGACCAACAATAGAATTTTTTCCTCTTTAATTTTCATATTTAATTCTAATTCAAAGCTTGCGGCACGAGCACTCGGTGAACGCCAAGAGCATTCAAAGCCACCACTCTAAGGTTAGTAACATACTGTATTTGGTGGTTAATTTGGTTAATTTCATCATTTTTCTTCAACCAGTCAACTCTGTCATCCACCCATCCACAGCTGAATAGAAAGCAAAGGATGCTCCCATCCCCATTATTAATTATGTATACAACTCTCATGCAAGTCCTATCTGGGCTGGGACCGATTAATAATGGAACAGCGCTGTAATTACATGGCGCTCGTCACAGATATTTTCAATTCACTCCTGCTCCGCCTCATCTCCTTACCTCTTTATTCCTATCTTTCCGGCCTTCCTCTCCCACCCCCCTTTTGCTCTGTCCATTTGTCTTTGTGTCTGCTTCTTTAGGTTAAATCTAATCTGTTCTCATCAGCCTCCACTTTTATCTCGTGTACTGTGGATGACATCACTGTGGATGAAACCAGGGTGCTGCTGTATCGCAAAATCTGATCTCCTGTTTGTTGGTATCTACTGGTACTGTCTTGTTATTTGGAAAACAGAGAAGCTGAAAAATGGGAAAAAATGTGGTCTTTCATGACTCCAGTATGAGCATCATGGTATGAATTGAACCAGGTACACCAACTTGCCAACATATAATCAAGTAATAACTAGTTTTAACCATCACCCCTTGGTATCTAATACAAACCATACACATTTCTCTTTGACAATTAAACTTGGTTCAAACCAGAGCTGTTTCCAGTGGTGTTTTCCACCATATTTGTAGGTCCACATATTAAAATCAACAGCAAAACTCTGTGTTTGCAATGACCTATTGAAATAAATGACAAGCCTTAACACAATCTTCTGTACTGGATATACAGACAAAGCAGCATCTATCAGAAGCATCAAAACCTCCATTAAAACCAAGTAGTTCCAAAAATTAAAGAACCACAGGAACTAAATTGGAACCAATGATGTATTTCTGTTGGAATTTCCATCACACATTAATCCGATAATGGATTAAGAAAAACAACAGCTGCGTTTTACACGACTCATCCTTAGATTGATACTTGCAGAACACAGTGTTTGCTTTCTGTCCAAATGCTGCTCTGCACAACTTTGACGGCATTATTCTCATCGATCTTGGGCCATCAGAAAGTACTACCCCAGTGTAGTAACTAATGATGTGAGTTGAATCAACCAATCAACTTGTTTGTTGCGCAGGTCTGTTAATGTGTATCTTCGGAGAAGCACAATCCCATCTTAGATCTTGGTTCATCTGGTTGAAATTAGGGCTGTGATTGCCATAATTAGTCTGTCAATTTTTGTCGCAATTAATCGATTGATCGTTTAGTTTAGTAACGTCTTAAAATTGCTTCTTTTGTCCATCCAACAGTCCTAAACCCAAAGACTTTATTTACTACCATAAATGTCAAAGAAAAGCAGGAAATCCTTACATTTAAGAAGCTGGAACCAGCAGATGATTGACATTTTTGCTTTAGAAATGATTTAAACGATTAATTGATGATCAAAATAGTTGGAAACTAATTTCCTTTTGTTTCAACTAATTGTGACAGGCTCTGGTTGATATTCAGACACACCTCAAATGGGTCCTTGGCCCCTGGGAAAGGTCCGGCAGTGGAAATGGGCTAAAAGAAGCCATCAGTGAGAGAGATTATTCATTTTTCAAAGATGAAGTTAAATGCACAGTATGTAAATTCTGCCGCTATGGGTTTGTAAACCAAAGGAAAACAAAAGTAATGCTTTTACTGGGATCATGGGACTTGTTGTCTTCACTGTTAAACAACCACCATTGCACATGAAAATCTGACATGACTCAGACAGAAATGTTCACAGACGAGGTAAATTTTTAAAAGTTTTCTTCGTGTTAGTCATGTTCGCTTCCTTCCTCACTCTCCGACTCTCTCCTGGAAGTTAAAGCAACAGGAGATCAAGTGAAACGCAGCATTACCTTGAATAAAATTACAGGTTTCTCTGGATGTCTAGTCATTTTTAGACATTCCACTGTGGAATTGGTATACTGTATATTATATCTTAACATATTTGTTCAGAATCTTTGCATGGTGGGAAAAATAGAAATAAAACTTGATGCATATGTTGCCGTGCTTCTTTTGGTACAGTTCTAGCCAATAATCTCTGGATAGCTCATACATTTGAACACACTGGCTAGCCATATAGTATAATCTCTGTATTTGATGTGCAATCTCTGGTGTATAATCTCTGGTGTAATTATTGTGCATGGATGCTCTGGCATTATTGTGCTAGTTTAAACATCTCTCTCTGCCTTTGAGGCCACTAACGTGATTTCAGTTTTAAATGTCAGAAGGACAAACTGATGATCACAGAATGCTTATTAACATCAATGCTCAAAACAAACACTGCTAAGAATAGTAATATTTCCCCTGGTTATCTACTTTAAAAAAAAAAACTTTATTGCAGAATAACAAGTTATGAAATTCATCACTTATTTCATTCATCCTGCCACATTTCTAGAGTTTTTATTTTTACAAACGGAATGAAGGAAATGAAAATGATTATCCCTGATTATCTACTTGAAAAGCATTGCATTGTGTTTGAAATTTTCTGTAGCCGATCAGAACATTAAATAAGATATTATAGTGACTAACATCAAAGCACTTGCCTCCTATTCTTTCCAATAATGTTGTCAAGAGCAGTATCCTCAGCCAGACGATCGTCATGAAGCCCGTCGTAGCAGCATGCAGTGGTTTGCAAGGCCACCCGCCCTCGACAGACACCGACTGGCCTTTTTGATTCAAAGAGCCAGTCAATGATTTACACGGAAAAAGACAACATCAGCGACAAACAGTTTCTCCAGATGGCTTTGTCTGCAGTCTGTTGTGCAGCAAAAGGAGAAGCCCCATCAGAGTGGATGTTGTCTGTATTTAGAACAGGAAGGAGGTGCTCGTTTAAAGGGGCCTGAAGTGAGCAGACGTCTCGACAGCAGAGCAGATTTATAAAAGGTGTTGGTTCATTTGTCAACGTTTTCCTCCTGGATTGTGTTTCCTGACTCGGAGCTTTTGTATTATCATTCCGGTCAGTTTCTGTCCTCTCTTCCATTTACATTTACCCTGGCTCGTCTGTCCTTATGTCACAGGACAGCTTGGTTTTCATTTGTAGACATTTGGAGCCATTTTCCACAGGGGGAAACAAGAGAAAAGGGTTTCTCCCGACACAATATCCTTGAAGTATACCTAAGTAGTGAAGTGGTGACTTAGAGAGGGCCCAGTTGGATTTTCAGGTATGGTTCATGTTGGGTAGTCGCATATTTGATTAATTTAAGTTGATTCCATCCCCAAATTTGTGTTGGGTTGATTTTTAGAGGTTTTGTGAGAAAGCTTTTAACAGTAAGACTTCATCACTCTCTATATCAGGGGTGGGCAATTAATTTCCCCAAGGGGCCACATGAGAAACTGGGACTGTTGTGGAGGGCCGGACCAATAGGCTGAACTCAATTCTGCTCAATATT
>JBBPCS010001289.1:0-15383 GCA_037974645.1 Hollardia meadi | reverse complement strand
CCTTGTGAACGCAATATACCAGTAACACCCAGAGGGAATTTCATTACATCTGGCACAAACAATCACTTGGACTCAGTGATGAAGTGATTAGAATTTGGTGGTTAAAGGTCAAAGGTCACCTTGCAAAACACATTTTTGACCTTGTGAACACAATATCTCAGGAAATCTCTCAAATTTGGCACAAATGTTCACTTGGACCCAAGGATGAACTGATTATATTTTGGTGGTCAAAGGTCAAGGTCTTTGTGACCGCACAAAACATGTTTTTAGCCATAACTGAAGATTTCATGAGCTAATTATGATACAATTTCACGTTGTGCTTGTTTATTCAAAGTTTATTAATATTGAACGCGTGACTTGTCCAAATGGCACCAAATTCGACACAGCACATCCTTGAATCCGCAGTAATACACGTACCAAGTGTGAAGTACCTAGAGCGCACAATAGTTCTCGACATATGCGAGGCAAACACATAGTAACATACTAACACACACACACAGATTCCTTGCTTTATAGCTACATTCCTTAAAGTCATTAATGCATGTATTATGGCCTATGTGTCTGGAACACATTTTATGTTGACTGACACTGAACTAGTTGGCGGAGGCATACAACCGCATCGCGGTAATTCTAGTTCTCTGTCTATATCCTATTATCTATTAAAAATGGAAGCAATACTAAATATAGTCAATAAATCTTTTCTGACATTATTGTATGTAAGTAAATTAAATTTAGCTCCACCTTTACCAGCTGCATCATTAAAGTGATGAACACATTAATGCGTCAATAATTAGAATACAATAATTATTATAACAAAAATGCCATTCTGCATAAGATTATTTTTACTTTTGGTAGTTAGATATATTTTGATGCTAATATTGTTGTACTTTTAATTAACATTTTCAATGCAGGACTTGTAACAGTATTTTTATAGTGTGGTTTACTACTTGCATGTATGTACTCGGGGTGTAAGAAAATATCGAAACACTTGAGTATTGCAATATTATGTTTAGTGATACTGTATCGATTCTCAAAAACCATCAATTTATAAATTTTTAATTAATAGTTTGCATGCAATGGTTTGTGGCAGTGGTTAATTTTGTTGTTAGATGGCAGTGTTGTAATCTATCTCAGGCCATTTGACTCTTCTACTCCAAAGGCCAACAATGGCTGAATCCAAATGTCCACCCACTGGACTTGCAGACTGAGACCTTGCGGACTTCAGTTGTATGTACAGTGAGGTGTTTACTGTCATCACGTCAAGTCTGAGAAGGCGCGAGACTGTGGGGGCTGTATGAGCTTCTGAAAAAAAGGCCTAAAAGCTTTTTAAAAGTTATTTTTGTTTCTTATTCAGCAATTGGAAAACTATAACATAACATCGGTATTGCAATGAACTGTTGGTAATTATATCAGTGATCAAGTCTACACCCCAAGCGGACAGTCTGGAAGTCTGCAGAATGTCTGCTTAAGGGCCCTTGTGGACTGGGCGAATTGTGGGTTTGGACAACTCTCAGCATTCGCAGACTCCCTGAGAACTCACCTGCAAAGTCTGAACATTTGGATTCAGCCTAACGTCAATTGACACTAGAGGTGTAATGGAACGTTGTTGATCCGTGATCCGTACGGTTTACCCCCCACGGTTCGGCACGCATGTGTACCGCGGATTAATTGCAAAAATGTAACCATCATAGTGTAAAATACAGACTTGCGTCCGGTGTTACTTTTTATTGTAATAATTTCTTAAATCTCAATGCAGAGCTGCAGTGCAAAGATCGAGGAGACAGTCACATGCTGAGTTTTACTCTGAAGCGTGATGAGCAGCTTAGTTAACAATCGTCAGTTTCACCTCTGTTAAGTGAAATTCCATTGGCTGTGACTTCGGGCATTTTCAGTGGTGTAACTGGGAAACTGGGTATGCTTGTCATAGAAGTAGATAATGAGATTGTGATATTCATTGCAACTTTGGAAGTTGCTTCTGCCTTTGCTTTGACTCAGCTCCAGTCTCTTTCTGTCTGTCAAGCACAGCAGCCATAGACTATTACTTGCGACGTATAACCAATCAGATAGAGCTGTGGGCGGGACATTGAGTGAGACTACAGAGTGGTGACCACAGATGTATTAAGAGCTTATACTGTATTATAATACTTGTTTAATAAAACAAATCAATTAAATTATAATATTTATAATATATCTATGGTGGTGACTACAAACAGAGCACAACGTAGCAAATTTTTAACCCTAACCCTTTTTTTTTCCTTTTTGCTGATGACCGTGACACGATCCGAACCTAGTTTTGTGATCCGTTAATAAACCCCTAATTGACACAGTACATATTACTAGCTTAAGAACACAGGCCTATGAAACAATATATTGCCTTGCTTACAGTATCGCTATATACACCAATCAGCCACAACATTAAAACCACTGACTGTTAAAGTGAATAACATTTGTCATCAGTGCAATATTCTTCTGGGAAACCCTGGATCCAGGCATTCATGTGGATGCCAATTGACACAAACCATTCACCCAAACACCCTTGCAGATCAAGCCCACCCCCCATGGCAACGACACACCCCAATGACATTGGTCCCCCAGCAGGACAATGCGTGCTGCCACACCACAAAAACTGCTCAGGAACAGTCTGAGGAACGTGACAAAGAGCTTAAAGTCTCGACCTGGCCTCAAAATTCCCCAGATCCAAATCTGATTGAGCATCCATGGGACGTGCCAATCCATGGATGCCATCAGGGAGTGCTGTTGCCATGAGGTAATGGTAAATTCACACACATTCATACATTGGTGACAGAGACGACCATCTAAAGTGCCACCTGCTGCTGCCGTCATCAGAGATGGACGTCGCTTCACGTGAATCTTCAGAGGAAAGGGTGTCTCATTTCTCTTAAAACATACTGTATTTCCTTGTTTCCTCTCTCCTCGTTTGGTTTCCTTGTGTCTCTCCACGTATCCTCGGTGACACAAGGAAAGGATGCAAGTGAGGGAAACGTGGATGCAATTTAAGAGAAATGGGATGTACCTATTGTGTTTGTCAGAGATCAGAGACATGTGGATGGCATCATCAGCTAAAGCCTCTGTTTGGAAAAGATCTTGCTACCTCTCAGGTTTTGTCATCTGTCAACTTGAGATTCAGACTGAGAATTGTGAATTGGCACTATATAAATATATACTTAAACTGGGTCATCTCATGAAGACCTCCATCTCTTATCTGGCTGAACTGGTCAACATCAGATCCAACAGACTGCTGCTCAGGATGAGGAGAACATCTGCTGTCTCTGAAGACCCCAGAGTTGAGATTTTGAGAATCTGAGGGAAAAAGCCTATTATATTTGCGTTAAGGTTTCAAACATAAGCTCTCTGGCAGGGGTGACGGTGTCAAGGTGGACAGAGGTTTTTTTGGGATGGGATCGTCCCAAGGGGCATGTCCACAGTCCCTGTTTGATGTTGGATTCCACTGATCTGAGGCAGTGAGTTCTCCAGGTTTTAAATTTAACTGACTGGGATGATGTATTGGAATCGTTGCAGAGAGACAAACAGTTGGTCTCTGGGAGGTTGTTGTTCCATCTGTGGCTCTTGTATCTCAAGACTGCAGTCAAGAATGGCTGTCGATACAATTTCAAATGAAAATCTGTTCATACATCAAATCTTTGATATAAAAAGAAGTTGTGTATAAATGGACAAAAATAACAGCATTCTGACTGGATAATGTAGAATAGGAGGGGAAAACATAAAACCAAAGACAAAATATTAATTTGTCCCTTTTGAGTAATGTCTTTTTCCTTAAAAGTAGCAGAAAAATACCATGCAACTAAATTTGAGATGGGCTTTACTGTGGTGAATATGATGACTTTGGGGCTTTGTATGTACTGTATTTGCAGGTTTTTACTGTGGTGAATATGATGACTTTGGGGCTTTGTATGTACTGTATTTGCAGGTTTGGGCGTCTGATGCCGGTGTGAGCTCCAAACCTCCCACAGACCTGGTGTGGAAGAACAAGTCATCCTGGGCTTCAGGGGAGGATGTCCATGCGGTGCTGATCAACCCTCAGGGAGAGGTCTCTCACACACACACACACACACACACACATCCTTGTTGCATTGATTTGCTATCACTACGTTAGGCTATCGTAGTAGCCACTTGTCCATACTAGGGCTGCACGGTTAATCGGAAAAAAAAATCACGATCTCGATTCATACATCCATGCAATCTCATTTCTAAATGATGACTATTCACTCGCTCCTATTCCCCTATGCATTCACATCACGCTGCATTTACGTGTTGACTTCTTTGCTTTGGAAAAATCCTAGTTGCTTTATCGATCACACTTACACAATGTAAAGCAAAACACGCTATTAATTCAACATTAACTTGTAGGCATTGTAACCTGCCTGTGTTCCTCCTTGAAACATCAAAATTTTGATACTATAGGCTGGTGGTCTTGGCCAAGAAGTACAGTAGTTGGCTGTCCTAAAAGGATTGGGTGCTAGGTTTTATTTTTATTATTATTTATTCTAAAGCTGTACCTTTACATTCTATTTTTTATGTTCAGCAGCTTATTAAGTTAATCACTTTGATTAAGTTTTCTTAAAAAATGTTAGGAAAAGACACTTGAGGTATGTTTGCCACCAAAGACTGTTAAGTTTAAGTCCGGCACTTAATGTTTTGTTTAGTCAGGCACTTTGATACATGTTATGGCGTCTGTTTACAACTGTCTAGACAGCAAGCGTCTCAGATGCGTTTTGTTACTCAAGAGTAACAAACAGTGCAATAAATGTTTTTGTTGAAAAAATAAGAATCATGATCTCAATTCTTGGGGAGAAAAATCGTGATTCACATTTTAGCAAGAATCGTGCAGCCCTAGTCCATACCCACATCTGTGTTCTCTTGCTCTTTCTCAGATTTGTTTGTCATTCAGTTATGTGTTTGGGAGAAAAAGCAAAGTATACTGGTGGATAATTTTCTTGATTTTGTGTGCATGGGCAGGAGGTGGCAAAGAGAACCACAACATACAAGGCAGCAGTAGAAGAGCAGGGTGAGGAAGATGATGATAGCAGAGTGGATGCCTCTGAGGAAAACCTCTTCCACCAGCAGGTGAGCCTAGCAGCCACACTAGCAGACGCATTCTGTTAACATTTCACAATAGTGAACACATTTTTGGAAATGAAAAGATAACTAGTAACCTAGCTCTGATGCACAGAGAGGAAGCTGACATCTGTCTGTCTGACTCTAAGGCTGCACACAAGGTTTAAGGAAGACTGTCTGACATTTGGGAAATAAACTTACCGTTGATCTAGAGTTTAAGATGTATGTGACTACTTTAGGCCAAGTGATGTTGTGTTTTAAAACAGTTCATAGCATTGTGTTTTGAATGGTACCATGAATGTTTGTGTGCAGGGAGACCCTCGCACTGGCAAAAGAGGCTGCTCCATCATGTGATCCCACTGGCCAGCCAACTGGCACCACCAATTATTTCTCTGAGCCCAGCCAGTCGGCTGCCAACTTTAATTCTACAACTATTTTTCTATCTTTTGTAGTGTATTTCAATTAAATGTATGCATTTTATTTTATTTTTATTTCTCACAAAAATGCTAAACTGCTATTTGGAGTTGTATTTTCAACAGGAAAAAAATAATAACATGGTTATTGTGTATTTGTAGTTAAGGAACTTTTCTTAAAAAAACAAAACAACAACAAGTAGTTAAACTGAAGACAAGCTGTGTCTTTAAGAAAACAGTGAGTTTTACTGTTATTTTTAAAATACATTTTGATTTTGTTTCGTTATATTTTATCTTATTGTTATTATTGATATATTTTAGGCTTTATGTTATAAGAAAAGCCACAGGATGTAGTTTAGGTCATTAGATTGTTTTTTTATCTACTGTATGCATTAAAGAAAATTCAGACAAAAAAAGTACTGAAAGGACAATTACCCTAAAAGTACCACAGTAACGGTAGTTAATTACCTCCTCCCATCAGTCTGGACTAAATGTTTGTTCAAATGCATTCTTATAGTATCTTAAAAAAAATTTAAATGCCATGATTGGGTGTCAGCGGACAGTTGAAGTTTGTTAGGATTTGTTAAATTACCTTAAAGCCCCTTTCATGTAGGATTTGAGACTGTGGTAATATGAAAAAAAGATGTGGAGACGGTACAAAAAATGAACTGAAGGCAAAAGCTTGCACCAGTTTGCACCAGTACGTCTCATTTTCTACAAATAAAAACTTGTGCCATTAGAATAATTTAACATTTATACTCGCATTCTACACACAGGGCTGTAATGTGATGAGTTTATTAGCAGACTTTGCGTTAAGTATTGTACCACTAAATAAGAAGTGATGATTGTATCTCAACTTTTGATATTTGAAGTGTTTGAAGTACTTTTTGTGTTGGTGTGTTATGCATGCTATGGTTGTAATCTTCATAGTTGAGTAAATGTTTTCTTGTACTTGTCTTTCACTTTTTATTCCAAAGTCATCTGTCAAAGTTGTGTTAGTGAGAAATTGAGATTTTAATAATTATTAATGCATAAAGTATAGCAATCAAGAGAAGAAATCGGTAGTTTGATCCATGGAGGTCCTATTTTACAATCCACAGGATTCAAACAATCCGCCATGAAAGCCCTGGGGTCTCATTTATAACCGTTGTGTACGCACAAAATGTGGCCTGAAACAGGCGTACGCCACTTTCCACTTAAAAGTTGTGATCTATAAAAACAAACTTGACAGGAAAATGTGCGCACCTCTATGTAAACTCTGAGCCATGCATACGAACATTTTGGAGACGGGAACTTGGCGACACAGATTGTGAAGACGCGAGTATATAATGATCGCGTTAATTTTATCTAATTTCAAACGTTAATTAGGCCTATAGATCCACGTTATCAAAGGAGACCAATGAAGTGTGCTGTGATTTTGGTGACACTACACTGTATCATAGTGAAGTTATTGACTATTATTCCTAATAAAAATTCCCCCAAATTATAATATATGACTAGTATAAGTTATTGACTATTATCCATCCATCCATTATCAATCACCGCTTATCCTATGCAGGGTCGTGGGGGGCTGGAGCCTATCCCAGCTGTCATTGGGCGAGAGGCGGGGCACACCTTGGACAGGTCGCCAGTTCATCACAGGGCGCACATATAGAGACAAACAACCACAAACTCACATTCACACCTACGGACAATTTAGAGTCACCAATTAACCTAACCAGGAAGTCTTTGAATGTGGGAGGAAGCCGGAGTACCCGGAGAGAACCCACGAGGACACGGGGAGAGCATGCAAACTCCACACAGAAAGGCCCTGGCTGGGTTATTGACTATTATTCCTAATAAAAATTCCCCAAAATTACGAAAAAACCTTATTTTTCCAACTAAGTGCTGTAGTGTAATCTACAGGAGACCAATGAAGTGTGCAGTGACTTTGGTGACACTACACTGCATCATAGTGAGGTTATTGAATATTTTTGTAGTATCTCTTTTCGGTGTTGCACTTTGTAGACAGTCCCTGCGCGCAATGACCAATGCTATTTGTGTAGCTCTGAGAACGGCTCATTTTGATGAATATTGGGTTGTAGCTCGTTATCTTACTCACTACCTTTGAAAATATACGTCGTTTGTGTTTTAAATAACGTTTCGCTTAAGAGTTATTGATCCCGGAAGTTCGAATCTGTGAATATCTTTCCAACTTTACCGAAGTTGCCTTCTCGTCACCTCACCTGATGCATCTTCACCACCCGCACATATGGACTGTGACGTCTAGAAATAAAGTCAGTGACAGCTCTCGCCCAATCGTTACAGTTGATATCCTCATTATGAGTTGTATAGGCTAATCATGCAGGTCAAGTTCACCAGAACAAAAGTTAAATAGGCCTACGTAAATAAATTGTGTTCACCGATCAAACTTAATTTTCAAGCGTCAAGCATATTTTTAAATGATATCCCAGGGTGGGGGACACCACTAATTGTCACGATCATTTTGACAAGGTGTGAAGCAGTCAGTCTGATTGCTGTAAACAAATACATGTACTGCGGTGAGACTCCTGCATAATCCTGCATGATGGATACAGGGACTCGGGCTGTCCTGGCAATGCTAGGGGATGAGGACGAGACCTACTGAATGGAAGATGTGCTTTCTAAACTCCACCTCACCAACAAACACCGTGATTTATGTGTCGGAAAAACTCCTTTTCTTAATTTTCCTCTCGGTTGTTGCCATGATTCACTATTAAAAAAAACATCGATCAGCAGCTTATTTCTATGCATAAACGTTCATTAGTTTCTTTGCATTGACCAATAATCGTTGAACGTGGGCATGTAGAGGGCGGGATATGACGCGGGTCCACGTGCGCACAATTCAAGTTGAGTTGGGATTTATAAAAGGAAATTGGGCACTGTTGTGCGTGCGCACGGTTTTCAAATCACTTTTTTTTTTTTGTGCACGCCATTTTCGGCTTTTGTGCGCAGGTCCACTTATGGTACATTCCTGCTCTGGCAGGCCACTGCCATCAGTGATGACGTTGCCATGATGAGGTGTACTGGGTCTGGATCTAGGTGGATGGTAGTATCAACATCCATATGAATGCCAGGACCCAAGATTTCCCTGCAGAACATTTCATTGTAAAGAGATGATGAATGTTATTCACTTCACCTAGTTTTATGAAAACTTCAGATTTTGTTTTCTCGGAAGAAAAAAACAATTGGATTTTGATTTTAAAATACAAAGATTTTTTTTTTTTGTTTTGTTTTTGTCTTATATTGTTGAATAGGCTTCAAAGTCACAAGTTTATGAAAATAAATCCAAATCATGATTGTTTTTTTTAACCAGCTGTATTCACAAGAATATCTCTTTAATGTCTGGATGCTTATAAAAAATATCATGACCGTTTGGATAAAATCTCAGAGTATTTCCTTATTACTGAATCTGATTGAAATTATAATTTTAATGAGGTGATCTGCAGGTATAATGGGCTACAAGGCAAGCGGTGGCGTCTGTGGTGTGATAAAGTTGACCCAGCCTTGCAAAGTGAAGATGTGGTTCCTTGGGGGAAAAAAACACATTTTTCAGATTGTTTCTTGTAAAATGTGTGACTGTTTTTGTCTTGTAAATTTTACATTTCTTTTCTTTTCGCTAAACCTACCAATTAAATCTCAAAAATTCAGAATTTTTGTCTCAGGATATTACCCCTCTCCTTGACTCTGACGTCGTTGTACTTTACATTTCAATTCTATTACAAATAAAATTCATTCTTTAATTTGACAACACTTGCGCTGCAAACACTGGAGAAATGCGATGTAAACACAACACAACTAAATAGAGAAACGCGATGCAAATACCAAAGCATGCTGCAAATGCTCACAACACAACCAAATAGAGAAACACACTGAAAACACTCGCAACATATTAGGCTCGTTCGAGATGAACTGCGCCTTGACTGGAAAATCCAGTCAGGCGGCGGCTGCAGGGGTAGATAACAAAAAGCTGCGCTCAGGTCGGACAGTTTCCCACAGCCTTCAGTCTGTACAGGAAGTCACAGAAACACTCACATTCACAGTTTGATCTCATTCTGATTCACTAAAATGTTATATCAGTCCCATTTATTAGTCTGTTTGCATGTCCCGTCATTTTAATTATTACAGAGTGGCCTATTAAAATGCTATACAGGCGATCTGTGATTTCTGTTCATTCTTTAACCTCCTTTTATATGAATTCTCATCTAAATCGGTTTTCTGCTGTTTTATATGTGCCATCTGAGCAACATGTCCCTCTACATAACTACATAAATAAACTGAAAACATTAATAGACAAACAGAGAGGAAAGAAATAAAAGACCACAGCTTTTGATCTGTCAGATATTCCGACTGTCAGGGCTTCACATCTGTACAGAATGTTATGAATCCTCATATCCTTCCCAGAAGTTTGTAATAATTACGTCAATAATTAAAACAGTCCAATGTTAATATAGGCTACAATAGACAACAGCCGTGTATTTTATGGAGTTTATAATATGAATGTATTTAGTCCCTCTGACTACAAACGTCACCATCAGCCACACAACATGTATTCTGTTAACAGAATAAACCTCCAAATCAGACAAATTCAATCAAAATCTCTCAAATTCAACAAAATGAAAAGTTTCTATAAAACGTCATATATTTGAGCCTAGTTCTAAACTAATCAGCTCTTTGATCTGGTGACAGCCAGGCGTTTCCCATCATGCCCTGGGTCTTGCAGTCGGTGGAGAGCAACTGCGGCGCCTGGCTCCAAAAACTGCGGCCACCTTGAGATTATCGTTGCCTACGTATACATGACGTCGGAGCAAGTCAGGATCAAGTCGGACACAAATCTAACCGGCACGCATTGTGTGGCTGGCTCATCTCGAATGAGCCTAATAAAATAGAAAAACGCGAGGGGGACACGTGACCTGAAGACAAGATGGCTGCATAGCTCTGTCGCTCTCACCCTGTCTTCCCCAAATCATCTAATTAAACAGTTCGCTAAAACTTTTTCTCTCGCTAAACTCTTTTTCTTTAAACACAAACATTCAACAATACAGAGAAACAAAGAACTGCAGACGTCCAAGCAAACGGACACCAATTCAAGTGAAACTTCGAGCAACCCTAGCAGTGGTATGGAGGATAAAGTAGCTAGCACAATCAAGCTAGCCATGTTCGAGCAGCATCAATTCATGGAAGACAAGTTCACTGAACTGGATGACACTCGACAAGCTGCGCCACGACATCTCCACCTGCACAAAGGATGTTTCTAAACTACGATCTGACGCTTCAATTCTTTCCAAACGTATGGACACCACAGAGAAGACCAGCAACAACAACAGGTGTAAGATAACAGAGTTGGAGGCCAAACTTGCTGATTTGGAGCACCGGAGTCGCCACAATAACATCCGAATCCGAGGGATACCAGAGGGTGTGGAGGGCTCCAATGCCTGCCAGTACATAACCGCATCCCTCCCCAAGTGCTTTCCTTCTTTAAGTGACCAGAATATTGAAATCATGAGAGCTCACCGTATTGGACCTCAGCGTGACAACTCATCCTCCTCATCCAGAACTCTCATCTGTAACATGCTTTGGTTTTCCGACCTCAACCAGATTCTTCAGGCCGCCCGACGATCTCCCCTGAAACTCAGCGGCAAAAACATCGTCTTCTCGGCAGACTACAGCAACTACATGGTCACTCTTCGCCGTGAATTCTCCATATCCATTGAGGCAACGAGGAGGCTGGGATTCCAGACATTCCTGTTGTACCCCGCCAGACTGAAATTGATTCGGGGATCCACTCAACATGTACTCAACACTCTCCAAGAAGCTGAAGACTTCATTAAAAGTCATGGAGATAATGAAGACTAGACTGACAGCCTGTGGGCACCGCATTTAACCCGAGTCACTAGGGCCTTTTTTTCTTTCTCCTTGCTCTGATTGATGAGCAAGCTCTGACAGGCAAGTGTGTGTGCAGTTTCTCCTGTGCTTTTTGCTTTAGGTTCTCCAGTGGTTATCATATCTGAACTATGGTTATCATTATTTAACTGAGAACTTATGTGGGAAATATTCAAATTCGAATATTCATTTATTTTACTATGTGGGAATATTTTCTCCAGTGCTTTTCATATTAAGGTGTTCAGTTACTACATTTAATTACGGTTGTTAAAAGACTGAGAACTTATTGTGGCAATGTCCAAATTTTTTTTTTTTTAATTTATTTTACTAAGTGGCTAGGGGTTCTCAAGTGCTTTTCTATAAGATCTTCAGTTGTTACTATATTTACATACCTATTGTGGCAAGATCCAAATTTCAACATTTATTTATTTTACATTGCAAGCAATTTTTGTTTCTTCCAATTACACCTATCTTAACCCACAATGTTATCCTAGTTTAATTAGGTTACTGCAGTAATTCCTTTTTAACTAATGGATTATATTGCTGCTATCAGGTTGGATAGCTTATTTCTTTCTAGGGGAATGGGCACTTTCTCAGTGCCAGGTATCTGACAGTAGGAGGTTTCACTTGGTTATTATAATATACCACCATTAGTGGTTATGTTTTGGAAAGATTGATTTTGTATTGTGTTTGTGGGGTCATTGTGTTTAAGAAGTATGTCTGCCACTGAAAATAAAAACAACAGTACCAGTGAGCAAACTGTGGTCAGTGTTAATCGTGTCGAGAGGACTCACGGGGTGGCGAGACGTGCTACAGGGTTATTGTTCACAAGTAGGTTTGGCAGCATGGGAATGGATTTGTTTACTTTATGGCCTCAAATTTATCCGGTGAAATTTCTTTTTTTTCTCCCTACACCACTCCCTCCTTTGTTTTATCGTCTAGCTTGTGTACCTGTGGGCAGAATCAGATTTAGGGGAGTGTGGCATTTACTGTTTGCTTGGGTTTTGGAACTTAATTTGGTGACCTCAGCCATTTTCTGGCTGAGACCGAGCACATTTTACATTACAGAGTGTTATTTCCACCATAACTACACTACAGTTTGCTACTTTCAATACAAATGGGCATAATAATCCAGTCAAGCGCACTGCTTGTTTAGACCTACTCAGGCATCTAGTGGATGTAGCATTCATACAGGAATCCCATTTGAGCACCAATGATGCCTCCCATTTTAGTAACAGATACTATTATGTGGCTGCTTCTAGCCTTTTTACATCCAAAATCAGAGGTTCTTTAGTGGTGTTGAGTCGTGCCTTGATACTAACCATCTTGGAAAGCCATGGGGATGGTCGTGTCTCCTATATCAAAACAATCCTTGCTGGAAGAAAGGTGGCATTCGTATCCATTTATGCACCCAATGATTTTGACCCTGACTTTTTTTTTTTACATACCTAACAGACCTTTTATCCAGTATTCAGGAGTTTTCTCTAATATTGGCAGCGGATATGAATGCCACTGTTAACCCTGCTCTTGACCGTTCAAGCTGTCTAAGTCGGCACACCCAGAATGCTTTCTCAACCACTCTGAATAAATTTGTTGCAGACCTCAGCCTTACCGATACATTCCATGCTATTAACCCTTCAGTGACCCAATACAGTTTCTATTCGCCTAGACATAGGACTTACTCTTGTATTGATTATATATTCACTTCTGCCTGACTGATATCAGAAATTCACACTGCAGTAATTTTACCCACCTCTTACCCTATTATTTTGTCCAAGATTACCCTCAAAGATACACCTAAAAAAGCTACCCAGTGGCATTTTAATACATCACTGTTGAGAAACAAAAAAGTTTGAGTTTTTTAAGGAAGAGTTGCGTGATTTTGTCTTAGTAAATAAGGGTTCCGTTGAGGACGCTTGCATGTTCTGGAGTGCCTTAAAAGGATTTATCAGAAATACTGATATCTTTCTCATCCCATCAGAGCAAGGTCAGACTGGCTAAAATAAATGAACTGGAGGCGAAATTGATGGTGGTCTTCTAATGGACCCTAAGGAAATTAATTCAGAATTTAGAATGTTTTTCTCTGACCTCTATTCCTCAGAAGTAACTCTGGACATTGGAAAAAATAAGGGCTTTATGGGAAACTTACATCTCCCCTCATTATCACAGGAGGAAGCAGACCATTTGGGGTCTCCTATCACATTAAATTAACTCAAGGAGGCCATCTTGGTATGAAAAGAGGAAAATCCCTGGGGTGGGATGGTATTCCGCGAGTTCCATCCCAGAAAGTAGAGTTTTACTCTACTTTCTGGGATGAACTTGGACATTACATGTTAGATATGATTTCAGCAGCAGTGGAAAAGGGTTCCTCTCTTGATGAAGTCAACATGGCTTTACTTGCTGTCGTACCTAAACCAAATAAGGACCCCACTCTATGTAGTAGCTATAGGCCCTTGAGCATTTTATGTGCTGAAGTAAAGGCGTATGCCAAAGTCTTGGCCTCAAGGATTGAGCGTCATATGACAAAACTTGTGCACTATGACCAGACTGGCTTTATAAAGTCCCTTCTGGCAGGAGACAACATTCGCAGACTACTTCACGTGTTACACTTTTCAAGAGATATCAAAACACCCTGTGCTGTGTTGTCACTCGATGCAGGAAAAGCCTTCAATCGGCTCAAGTGTCAATACCTATGGGAGGTAGGTGCTTAAGGAATTTGGCTTTGGTCAGGGCTTCATTCAGCTGGTTAAGATACTTTATGTAAATCCCTCAGCCATGGTGACAGCTAACAACATCTTATCTACCCCAATCTCCATCTGAAGAGGGTCCCATCAGGGCTGTCCGCTCTCTCTCTCTTTTCTCTTTCTCTAGAACCTCTCACTCAAAGTATAAAACAACATCCCCTCATTGAACCCATCACTTTTTGCAATACACACCACTCTCTGTCCCTATTTGCAGATGATATACTACTGTATGTTAATAATGCCCCCGGCCCCCCTCATTTCCTCACATCTTGGATGTCTTTACCCAATTTAGTTCTTTTTCTGGGAGTAAACGACCATGTATTAAGTTCTTCACTTTGCAAAGAATCAAAAGCGATGATGACTTAGCTGTCCCAAATTTAATCATTTCAATCTTATTACAGGAGGAGCCCCCTATCAGTTTTCACAATAGTCTGCAAAAGGTGTCAATGTTTTGTCAGATATACAGTATGGGATGATAAAGGAATGGGATCCTTTAATGATTTGTGTTCTGTGTATAATGTCCCTAGAACCTCATTTTTCTTCTACCTTCGACTCAGGTTAGCAATGTTAGCAACTTACGTGGTCCCGTGGGGTGTACCTTTAACAACCCATTCTCTCCATTCTCTACTAGACGTGGGAGGTTGAACTAGAGGCTTAGTATCTAGCATATATTTACTCTTAAATTCTGTCTGCAAACCTCTGGCAGTCCATCAAATCTGGAGTAGGGATCTCGGCTGTTCTGTGGACGACATTTGCCGGTCAACAGTCTGGGACAATTTGGATGACACCTTAAAAAATCTCAATCACAAACAGATACACTTCAAATTTCTACATAGGATGTATCTCACTCCCAGAATGCTCCATCTGATGAAGCTCATACTGTGAGCTCTGTCCTAATGGGGACACAGGATCTTTTTTGCACATGTATTGGAATTGCCCTGGGGTAGTGCATTTCTGGAAAATGATATCTACAACCTTATCTGACCTTCTTGATGTTAAAGTGCCATGTTGTCCTAAGCTGCTCCTATTAAATGATACCTCCTCTATAGGTCTCCCATCTCATCATACTGTTTAAGTAATGAGAAGTTTATGCAAATGTTGTATTTGTTTCACTGCCACCGGTTCTCTGGAACCATGTGGTTATTTTACTCATGTATTATCCCTTTTGGAAGGACAGTCTTAGGGCTGTTTGGAAGAAGTGGGATGCATGGCATACTAAAAAGACCAA
>JBBPCS010001288.1:0-15383 GCA_037974645.1 Hollardia meadi | reverse complement strand
AACACCCCCCCCCCCCCCCCCCCCCCCCAAAAAAAAAATGCTGTATTGTTCATCTCAGTGGAGGAAAGATAAACACTACGATTGGTCATGAATGAGACAAATAGTACCAGGAACAAGACGGTTTGTGGAAATATTTTTTCTAAAGCTTTGACTTACCTGATTGGTGATGACGTGAGATAATTTACTTGTAAACCACTTACAGTTAAAATGAAGTATTCCAGGGTATTCTGTGAAGACTCCCGTGGACGGTGGTACCGGACTCATACAAGTGTTTAGATACATGAGGAATATTAAGGACGAAACTTTTATGCACTATGATTAAATCCATAATCGCATTTTTGTTTTACACGTAACTGCACACTGCAGGCAAGCACCGAAGTTGACATGATTTGCCACGCCTACGTCACATTTCTAACATGTTTTAATGAGGGATTAGGGTAATTATGTTATATCCTGTTACAATTATTAAGGTAAACCTAATTCGAGACTTGAGAAGTCTCGAAGGGGGGAATTATGTAGTGTATTTTGTTTTCGGCCTTCTCATCATAAAGGCAGGAAGATATTTGAATTTAAATGTCTGGTATGTCTGAAGTTATTCTGAAGGCTGAAGGCTTTACTTCTTTATCTTCATATTTCAAGTGCAACTAACTATTCTAAATTCAAGGCCAACTGATATGTCTGTTATGTGACCTTAACTGAAACTCATTTAAAACTGATGTGTTTTGTTTGGGAGAGTAGTGCTGAACTCTGCAGACCTCAGTACTCATTTCTTCTGTAATAAATTACCTTGCATCGAAGAGACCATCTTTTGAAAGTTTATTTTACAACATAATTTCTTGGTGACACGAACAAGATTGGAAATTGGCCTAGGAAAAGTACTGGCCTGAAAGGGCAATTTTTTAGAATTAGTGATAAGAGAATTGTGGATACTGCAGTACACTAAAGGCAAGGGCTGTAGAAAAGGAGAGAGAGAAACCGCGGAGGACTTGCTGTTGGTCCTGTTTTTGGGTTAAAGATAACCTCAGGCCTGTGTGAGCCTCAATACTCATTTCTTCTGTAATAAATTACCTTGCATCGAAGAGACCGTCTTTTGAAACTTTATTCTACCACACTCTCTCTAACCCTACCTACAGAGGGCAGTGCTCTCACCCTACATGTCAGCCCTCACATAGGTATTTTCATCATTCTAGGTCTATCCATTATAAGCACGTGAAAAGTTTTCTTTCTGATGGAATTTCCTTTTCAGTTTTATTTATATAATTGAGAATTATAATTGAGACATCACCCAAAAGATTTTGAGATGTCTGTTTTTGTTTTTTCTCCTACATCTAAACTTACTCACCTTTGTTCAAGGTAATAATATTCCAAGGACTTACTGTAAGTAGTCTTCAAAAATCAGTATGGCACCATACTGGTTTTGATATGAAACCATTTAATAATTTTTTTCTTACCACAAACACACATTTAAATGGTTGTGCAGCTTCAGTGCAGTTCTGCTTGCTGAGTGCTTTTTAAGTTGAGAGTATGTCTTTTGCTGTGTTCCAATTAAAATCTTTTTGTTAATGGGCAACATCTGCTGCTATTCGTTTTTGCCTAACAAGGACTCATCTTTGAGGGATAACTCTGTCCAAAGATCCGTGGTTCATATCAATATCCATTCTGGTCCCGTCATCAAGGCGTCCAATAGCTCCGTCTTGTCACATGCCTTTGTGTCTCATCCTGATGCAGAAGGCACCCTTTAGCATCTGAATGAGATGCACCAGGCTTTAAACAAGCAGCAACGTAAACCTAGACAATCAGAGCAACTGCACAACACAACATTGTCTACAAAACGAAAAAGTCCAAGAGGGGTGGAGGTCCAGATTGAGTGGCAGGTCACATACAATACTTTCACTCAGGAGACAGGAGTTTGCATCCTGTGCGAAACATTTTCCTAAACTGTTTATGTGCTTTTTTGTCTTTTTGCCGCTTCGGGTTCACCACGTGTTGGAAAGACTTTGTCGCAGAAAGGTATTGCATGTCGCAATTGGACATTAAAGGGTCTCATGTAGACACTAACAAAGCGGCATTGCTATCTGACGATCTGGGATCAACAAAAAAAACTGTGGTTACATGATAGTTGGCATGGACATAGTCATAGTTGCTTTTGTGTTCACAAAGACAAGCTCCTTCGATCTGTCAGGCTGTACAATCTTGTACTTGTGCAAGGGATTCATCATGTTACCCCATGGGTTCTCACCTTGAACATTACAACCACAGCCAACCAATCCTCCTCAGCACGCCATCTCTCTGCCTGAACTCTCTAATAGAACTGAATAGCAAGAGGAGGGATGACCCCTCAGGGGCAAACTCAAAGCAATTCTTTGCAAGAAGATTGAAGAGATGTTGTGTGGGTGGGTGGGGGCACTGTGCGATCATCTCGAAGAAATGGATAATGTACAGGGGCTGAAAGCTGAGGTCAGATTTTGGCAATTTACAGACGTGATGTGACTCACAGTATGATTGGCTTTCCTGACCATGGGGCGCTGAGGCATTTGCATTGCCAACTGACCCATTGTAGATGCAATGCTCTCCCTTTATCCTGGAATATATTGTAAGAGCAGAGCGATGATAAAACAATCGGAGGCTGAGATAGTAGATAAAATATCTTCCACAGCAAAGGATTATGCTGTTTTAATCCTTCACTCAATGTGCTTATTATTCAGACAATTTTTATGCAATGTAAATCTATAACACGTCTTTATGGTATACGACCTCATCTACTGTAGTGATGTTATTAAGGAATTTTTGCTGACCATCGCTTTTGTATTTTGAGTGAAATTAACCAAGTCAGAAGCTATTGCTCGGTGTGAATGAGCTGTAAAAAACATAAAGAAGTTGCACCATGGAGTTAATATACCTCAAGATAATGTGTTTGGGAAGATGTGTGCAATTACAGCTTGGCTAGGTCATTGGTCCTACTCATCTTAAAAACAGAAGACAAAAAGTCCCATTCTTACAAGAAAAAAATGAATTCCCATGGTCATTAAGGAAACGTTTTACCTCTGTAGATCCAATTCTGTGGGTTTTGAGGCAGCATGAAATATTTTAAGTGTGACTTGGGACCATAACAGCTTCTAGCAAAAGCACATATTGATGGAAAGTTTGAGGCGAGGACAAATACCAAATAAAATAAAAATAAAATAAAAAAAACAGAAAACCCAAACACTATGCACACACACACACACACACACACAAAAACGTAATATGTCTATGTGGCAGAACAAAGAAGCAGAAGAGAAAACAACCATTTAGATATGATCACATTAGACAGCAGCTTATAGATCTCGGGAACACACGGAACACACCATCTAATGTCTGGGGAAGGAAATCGCTCTTCAGCTGCCAGCCCTGTTCAGAAGCAGCTCACGGGTCTGCACAAAGAAAACATCAGAACTGCAGTTCAGTTAAACACAAAACCACTCACAGACCAGCTTAAACTTTGTCAAGGTTACACGTTTATGCAAAGGAGCCCTATGAGGTGGCGTTTGGAAGGCTTTTTTATGCCCAATGTGTCTTTTGAAGTGTGTTTTGTGTGTTTGTTGCAAGTAGGTGTATGCAGGTAGGCGTTGCGGCAGCATAAAGAGGCTTCTTTGGGAATACAGAGCACATTACTCAGATGTTAATCTGAGTGGTGGGGGGGTGGTCATTTGTCACTTTCATCTCCTGCCACAACAAGTTTTTATAAATCGTGAATAAATGTTCAGCCAAAGATTGGTCCTTTAATTATCAGCTGGCATGTTGGAAAGTTGGTGCTTTTGCCAAAATATATATTTGGCAGTTTAATTAAATAGGCTCAAACAAAAATTCACTGTAGTGTTCACAATGTTGTTTTCCCTCTAAACTTAGAACTATCACTTTATCACGTTGTCTACAATCTACCAAGCTTTGTGCCAAAGTTTAGCCTCATTTTATGTTTCTGCTGACAGAGAGAAAGACGGATGAGAGCAAGACTTCAGGCCAAGGTGCGTTATGTTGCGAGTGTGTAAGTGTGTTGGTGGTGCTACTGCTGAGTATGTTGCTGGGTATCCTTTTTCCTGCATATCATGCATTTTGCTGCCAAGACTCCGGTTTTGATAGGAATGCCAGGGCAAATTATGCATGCACTCCTTTTTTATAAAGGAGGAGAAATCTCATTCTCTCATTCTTGCGTCAGTGTTTTTGTCCCGTACACACACACATGCACATGCACTTACTGTAAGTGTAAGTGTGCGGGTATGTTTTGCAAATGCAGCCTACTCGAGTTTCACACACACACACACACACACATAAAAACAGGGATCTGAGTGGCAAGCCTGGCTCATTGATCTTCTGCAGCTCATGACAGAGCCGAGTGCCATTTGTTTTCATGCAGGGGTTAGATGCACACTGGAGGTGGATGAAGAATCAGAATCCCAATTTTAGAGCTTCCTCTTGTTGAAACTTTTCTGGTATTTGTGTTTCATAGACCAATATTGATCTGGGACCCAATGATGGAGAATTCATCTTGAAATGAAATTCAACTATATGAGGGTTTACTCCAAACTACAGTTAGAAACACAAGACACCCAACACCTATTTAATCTTATCTTTAACTTAATTTGTCAGATTAATGGCTTATCATTAAGATATACGATGGGAGAACTACAGAAAGAATTTCACTCAACAAAATTTTGGAACCTTTCATCCTCTAGCAGACTGCAGTTGCATCAGCAATGAATACCATATGTGATAAGTTCACTGTCGTAATTTTTTTGGGTGAATTCTATGCCAGCTTCTGTGTGCAAGTTCAAGACTAAAATGCAGTGTTAATGAAACCAAAGACTTAGTTTTACTTGTCCAGCAATGCCAGTAGACCATAAGTTACAACGTCTACTGCTAACAAGTAAGTTCCTGTTTCCTCCCATGTGCACAGAACTAGCCATTGTTTGTTGTAATTTGACACATAAAGAAAAATGCTATTTTAGTAGGCATATTTGATATGAAGCTTTTGGGTGTTGTCTATTAGTATCCTTGGGGCTCTGCTCAGGCACCTCACCTTGTGGCCATGTTGCTATTCCTTAACAGTGTCTAGTATTACACTTCCATAAAGCTAACGTATTTGCGAGAAGCCAATTAGAAGAGAATGGTCAAAATCGAGGCAACAGAGGCAGATATCTTTACTTAGAATTTGTCAAAACTACAATTCACGGAATGCAACTACATAGTGTGTTTCCTTAGACCCATCCTGTCTTGCAAAAGTCCATGTCTTTCAAACTCCATGTGGCCAGTTTGACATCACTATGGCATCATTAGGATTATTTTCACAAATACCACGGAAGCTGTTATACAAGTGTTTAGTAATATGAATAATGATGAGTAAACTTAAAGTGTAAAATCAGTGGAGGGTCCCTTTAAATAGACTACACAGTCCACCAAGAAAACCTTAACATGAGCATATTTTGTATTTTTCTGCGAGGAACATGTGAGTACATAACCTTCAGTAAGTAGTTGCTTTTCAAAGTCAAGGATACTTCCTTGGTAGGATGGGTCCTTGAAAGTCAGGTCCTACAGAGGCTAGGCAAGACTCTTTCCTAGCATTACGAGAAAACATAATGGAACAAGCTACCGAGTGTGCGTCATTGCATTATTGACAATCATCGTGCACATGGGATTGTGGGTACTTCAGGCACACCGAGGATACACACAGGCATCCTTTAAAAAAATCTCTATGCGAAGGACTCTGTCCTTTGTAGAATTCGGAGGATCCTAGACATTGGAACAGTCTTATGAATTCAAATTCAGCTGTTTGAGGATCCTTCCTTGACTCTGAGAAGCACCTACTGTCGGGATGACAGAACAGCAAGAAACAGCAAATGATGAAATCCAGGCAGTGATGATAAATACAGGTAATACTGATGAAATCCAGGCCATGGTATGGTGTTATAAATGAATGTGCAGCCATTGCTACTCTGGCAATGCATGGTTCTATCTGCTCCATTGTACAAGGCTCACGAAGGTAGAAGCAAGACTACAGTAAGCTCTGATGTCAATCTACTACATTGCGTCATTTCTTGATTGTAAAGGACTGACAAGAACCAGCAGGACTTGAAATACACAGTAGCAAATTATGTAGTCTGCTTCATAAGTACACAGAACAATGGATATGAATGTTCAACACCTGCTGGTGGGGGATTACTTGAATTAGACTATAGAGCAAATTAGTATAGCAAGTTGTTATGCTCTATTGTTATACTGTAATCACAGCAAAAAAAAGCATGCATTTTAATAATGCATAAAACTGGATAGTCTACATTAGTTGTACTTAGTCACTATGCAAATGCCCCAGAAAGAAAGTATTTTTAACCAGTCCTTCTAGATTTTGTCCACAATACCAAATCACATTCTGATTCTACAAACAGAAATGTGCATTATTATGTTCCTGCTTTTCCAATTCAGATAAAGGAGTGCAAACTCCATGAGGCATTCAGGCTGTGAATCAATAGAGCAGGTACCATTTCATTTCCATGCCACAGACTTAAGCCTTGATTCTGTGGTGTCTTTATTTGGATATTTCCAAATGTTGAATCAAATAAAATCACTGTAACAGTACAGGTCAATTCAGTTTTAAGGGCGGATTTTCTGTTTTGACATCACAGTACATCTGTTTTTTCACTGTTCTGAGGCCTAATCTTTCATCAGCAGGGCCGAGCAGAGTCACTCTGCCAGAGTCATTATGACTAATGAGATGGGGAGAAAGTCAGGGCATCTCATAATGTGCGTTAATAAAATCACTATATAGTGGCTGCTTTTTGATGCAGACCTAATGTCAAAAAGTTACAAACGGCAGAGTCACATTTTGCTAACAAGTAATTGGAAGCATTTGCAGGTTTGACTCCAGCCTCTGAGCAAGCACCAGCTTCAGCATAATATTGGATGCAGTGTGTTTGCCCTGTTGCCAAGCCTGAAAAAGCAGACACATGATTTCTAGTTACATTACATTAGTCTCTGGTGTGTTTCAATAAAAACGCTTCCTGGGGCGTTACCTGCTGTCCCCTTTCTAAGTTGAACTGCGCAGAGTTGAATAATAGACCATAGTCTGCTTTCCTGTCAAAGGCGTTAACTCCCATTATACTGTTGTCGTTTCATCATTTATCTGTCACAGACCGCAGTACTTGTCAAAGAAGATAACAGTTATTGTGTATGTCTCATCATTGTATCATTAACACGGTTAATGCATGTAAAAAAAAACAAACACATTTTGCTCTGTACAATACTGCAGTGTTTGCAGCAGATGCAAAGAAATGTTGACATTTATTTTACTGTATATATGCACAACACATTCATAATTCACCTGTCATCATTCCTAAATTATTGAGACAAAAAAAAATTAGGTGTTTCCAAGGAGATGGGCTGTATTCTGCTTAGTCTGTTCCATCTTCTATTTATTTTAATGTCATCTGTCTTCAAAAGGAAGCTATCGAGAAGTTTGTAATGTTAACAGCTAACCTGTAACTTGTCCCTGAATGCTCACATGTTTCTACAAATCTATTGTTTTTTTCATTCACTATGCACAGTCTCTACTGTAGAATGTATGGTTGGTTCTGCTATCTAAACCATGCCAACCAAGAGCATCCCACTAGCATGATAATAACCCCTCTGTCTTCCAGCTCTGTTTGTTGTGTGTGCGTGCGTGTGGGCGTGCATGTCTGTGCTGCTATGATCCTGGTCTGCCATCCTCGGTCGCTATTGCCTTACAAGAAAGATTTGTATACTTATTATACAGACTTCTGAGAATTTAAAACTAAAAATATACAAGTAGTTAAAAGCCACATGGGAGCTATTCCTGTATATATTTGCAGGCGTAGGAGCACTTCTTGTCTCCTCTTCCAGGAGCCCAGCAGTCCTGTTTTAAGTGGTCTTAATGGTCTTTCATAAACTGCACCATCTCCAAGATATTTAAAACCTCCAGAAGCTTTGGGGAAATGGTAACAGGCACTGATTATTAAGGGCAAAGCAGGGAGCAGCTCTGCAAGCATCCCTAACTGAAAACATTTCAATGCTCCTTAACTAATGCATCAACATTAGCACCACCATGCACTCCTCAATATTAATTACCTCACTGTAATTCCGTTTGGGTTTTTTTCATTTCACAATTCATTCCTTTTCGGCTGTGTGTAAGCTACATCTGCATTTCCATTTTCTCTCTAATCTAGCTGTAAAGCCTACATGCCACAGTAGGCATTAGTTGCTAGAGGAGCAGCTGTAAAAATGGGGTTTTGTCGGATCTGGTGCTTAAAATCTGCTGATTCTGAAGATAAGGCTTAACCACACTGCCTCGCACTGGTTCAATCAGGCTGCTGGTCATCAGAACAGGATAACTCCCTGTTGCCTGTAAGCAATGGTATTTAGAGATAAGGAGTTTGGGCAATGTTCGCACAAGAGTTTGAGTACTAGAGTTCAAGACTCTGTGTGTCTAATTCTAAATTATTAACCAAAAACCTCCAGTGACAAAACCAAAATCCACCATGCAAGGAATGACAATGAATCACATTATTATTACTGTATTTCCTGAATCAAATAAAATCCCAAATGCTTGCCTGAATGGTTACTCTGCAGTTTTTTAAGCACATTGTCAAATGAGCATTAGATCATGGCCTATTAAGTCGGTGCTTGAATGGCAAGTGCTGACATTAGACGCTCACTCTGCATTCACATTTCTGTTGAATTGTAAGGCGCACACCTTCAAAACATGTCCTTGGGTGGGTTGAAAGCAGCCTCATGGCAGAGGGGATTATGTCTGGTTATGCTATTCACTGCTGGGCTTCGTCCTGTTCATGGTCCACAGAGTGGGTGTGTTCTGGGATCTGTTCCTCTCTCATCATACACTTAATTCTGCTGTAAAGGTGAAAAATGCAAAATGTCAATCAGAATAAGAAGAATATAACAGGATATTTCATGTGGTTAATGTTTCTAAAAAATCTAGTTCAAATTATTTGCTGGTGGTTACAATGTGACCATTTCAACAATATACATATTTTTTTCCCACACAGATGGTAAAGATTAGAGCTGTAAGATGACATGTTTCACTGTTGGCTTCCTCACAGCATGTTTAAGTAATTCCCCACACTTAAAGGGAAAGTTCACCCCAAAATCAAAAATACATATTTTCCTCTTACCTGTAGTGCTATTTATCCATCTAGATAATTTTGGTGTGAGTTGCTCAGTTTTGGAGATATCGGCTATAGAGATGTCTGTCTTCTCTCCAATGTAATGGAACTAGATGGCACTTTGCCTGTGGTGCTCAAAGCACCAATAAAATATATTTGAAAAACTCAACAGCAATGTCTCTTTCCAGAAATCATGACCAGGTTACCATTGGACAAGAGGTTAGCTAACTAAGCTCGCATAGGTCACAGCTCAGCCCAGAAAGACACCTGACCAAACAGTCAGGTCAGAAGGTACTTTTTAGCCAATAGCATTAATGCTGAATGTCCATTAGCCCCGCCTCTTGGGAAAAAAAAGAATTTTGATAGAAAAATACAAAGAAATAGATTTTTGTAATTCTTTGGGTTCAATAATTATATCATATTATACAATAATTATTTGGATACAGGGACAATATGACCGTGGGTGTGATCTAAAAGGATTAAAAAGACATTTTTCATATCAGCTGGACTTAAATGTTTACTCCATGCTGTCACTAGCCTCTCATGCATGAGTAGATGCATGTTTCTATCTGTACGGTGATACGGAAAGAAAATAGTTCCTACATGAAAGTGCTCACAACATAAGTAACTGTGTCATGGTTTCTGGAAAGAGACATTGCTGTTGAGTTTTTTAATTTTTTTTCATCTCGTGACAGTGTATTGGAGAAAAGGCAAACATCTCCACAGCCAATATCTCCAAAGATGAACTCACACCAAAACAATTTAGATGGATAAATCCTCTTCACGTTGGATGTAAAATAGCGCTAACGATATCGTGACACTGTTGATCCCCACTCAAAATGTGTCTTGCTGCATCACTTCATCGTTGGGGAAGTAAGAACACATTGTTGTGTGTAGAGTCCTCGTCAAGATGGGTGGTTTTCCATTTTCCATTTCCCCCCTGGGCCACTTTGTTTCTCAAACCCACACCACATTTTTTTCTTTCTTTGCCTCCTCACTCAGTTGTGTCTCACTGAAAGGGACCTCAGGTGGTGCTGTTGTCCTGACAACCAATAAGGGGAGCATCTCTGGATAATCTGTGCCTGCGAGAGAGAGAGAGAGAGAGAGAGAGAGAGAGAGAGAGAGAGAGAGAGAGAGAGAGAGAGAGAGAGAGAGAGAGAGAGGTGGGGGGCGATTTTCCCAGACTCCGAACAGAAACCTGCCTCTCTCCATCACAGTTGCTGGCCGTGCCGTCCCTTTACGCGGAGAGCAGTACGCGTCGGTGGACTATAGAGAGAGGACGCCGCACAACACCGCACCTTAAAGTCTTTTGGGAAACCCGTATCACCCACAGCTTCGGGACTGCTTTGGACTTAAAGGCATTTCTCGTTTTCCGAGAAGTCTGGACAGCTAATCCCCCCCCCCCCCTTTTTTTTTTTTAACCCTTGGATATATAGTCGAAACGCGCGCTCCAATAAAATGCAAGTCGGACGCAAATCGTGTTGGAGGCAATTACAGGCTTCTTTTTTCAGACTGCTGTGTCTTATCCCCACAGGATTCCCTGTCCGGAGTGTGGATATGCAACGGTCCACCGATAACATCACCATCCGCCAGGGCGACACAGCGATTATAAGGTAAGAGAGTCGTCTTCCAACTTTCCTCTCCCTCCCTGTCTCCCTCTGGGTGCACAGCCACATCCTCCCCGCGTACAGGCGGATGCATGATCACACACCAAAGGTGGTCATTTTATGAGCTGCTTTGATTTGTTTTTGTGATAATTTGACCTGCAGTAAACTGCTTCGATCACAACACCACAAAGAAGTTAACGCAGTTGGGAAGGGGTGAGAGTTGATAGGTTTCCAACTTTTATCTCATCAACTATCTTGACAGAAATCCCCATGACATTTGTATTTGCACATAATATTCCTGTTGGGACTCGTCTGCCTTTGTGGTGCTCGATCATTTTATCCCCTCTGCCTATGACATCGGTGTTTTCGGAGGCATTCACATGGCCGGAGCAAAGAGCTTTAAACGCCTTCGCAGAACCTCTTTATACGGCGAAGTTCGTCACCGTGTCCGATAGCTCTGTTTGCGCATGGATTCATATGGCAAAGACTGGTATTGTAGGCACAGTTAAGAGGATGATGCGAGGAGACAGAGAACTGTGCAGCCTTGTTTTGATTTTACGAATTACTGTTTAGGGAAGATTAATTGCATTATGGAGGGGGGCGAGTGGGTTGAAGTAGCGCCAGGTTGTTCATTCAAGTCAAACACTATTGTTGTGCACTCCTGCTCGCAGCCTCCGTGAATGCAGAGCGCCTGTCTGTAAATGCAGTCTTGTCTGTTACGCGGAGTCAGATTTTGTCTCCATAATAGCCTCACACCCCACTTAATCAGTTCCTACTAGACAATGCCAGCTGTCAGCTGTGTGGTATTGTGATACTGCTGGGACCACGTGATCCGAGCCAGCCATGCGTTTGCGCCAGGCGACTATAAATGCAAGGGGATTTAGATTTGGTTGGTTTTTGTAAACAAGGCGCCTAACTCTCTTTGCGCTCGCCCCCCACACCCTTCAAAATGAAATTATTTCTGTCTCTCACCCCTCTCTTTCTTTGTCCATTTCCCTCTTCATGCTGTATGTACAGTCCCACCACCCTAATGAGTGTGAAAATATAGAATCCAATTACGGGACACACCTTTTAACACGCAGCCTGTAAAAAGAAGCGATGCAGACACAGCCACATTTCCTCACGTGCCCCAAACTTGCTCACAGGTGTGCACATATACTGTATATAATACACACACACACACACACACACACACACACACACACACACACACACACACACATGAATGAATAAATCCCTTTAACGGATTCCTTCCTGCAACCAGGTGCCATCCATTCAGGTATCTGCTGATCAAATTAGCCCATTGACTCAGTTACCGTTGAACTCTCCGGGGTCAAAACTATTTGTTTCACTTTCTAAATCCAATTGAGTGCGTCTTTGCTATATTCAGCCGTTCAGGGGACCAGTCAGCCTGTTTCTTTTAAAGGCAATGACAGACTTTGCACTCAGCCAGAGCCAGATTAGATCCTCCTTTCCAAGAAATCACTTGCATCCCAAGTCCACTCTTTCACCGTTACCTCAGACAAACACTCTTCGAATGATTATCTGTGGTAATCAATCAGTGAATGTCATAATAATTTGATGTTCGTAATGCATCTTGTTGGCGTTCATGATCAGTCTTATTTATTGTCAGTCAAGGATAAACTGCAGGTCAGACCCCTGTGACTCCATTAAAAAAACAACCATTTTTCACAACCAGTTTTCACTTGACAAATTGGATAGGTGGTGGTGGGGGGGATATGAGGGCTAAAATGTGCGAACTTTGAGCAGGGGTGGGAGGCCGTCAGCTAGTAATTTGTCGAGCTACACAGTGTATCTGATTCCATAAGCTGTTTTCTGTGAAGGCTGAGGGGATATTAGTGACCTGGGGGTGTAATAAGGCATGTGCTCCTTTAGTGGAGCCTGTGGCTGCAGTCGTGACATTCATGGCACAAGAGGAGAGATGCTGGAGTACAGAAACGGTATGTGGCCAAACAACTGCTGTGACAGAACACTCAGCAGCAGACCTTGCTTATGGAACTAGAAAGGAAATTTGTTTTTTACCAGGGGCCCGGCACTGTGTCATTCTGAATAAATAAGCAAACCAAGTCTTTCTCTTCATGCTTAAAACTTTCAGATTTGCAGCACTCTAGTGGCTCACTGTGAAAGCCTGTGTCAGAGGAATGTTTTGAAGCTATAGTTAAAAAAATATTTAAAGGAGCAAAATACATTAGAGATCATAGTCTAAATATTCTTTGGGCTGAATTTATTACAAAATATTTGAAGATTCATTAAAATAGTATAGGCCAATACTTCGTTGTGACAGGCACACATACTGATTTTTCTTTTTAGCATGTTGTGACACAATCAGGTCTGAAATTTCATAATTTTAAGGCAAGGCCATTTGTGAGTTTAAATATTTTGTCAGATTTCTGTTCAAGATTGTTTCCCATCAATAACATTCATTAATAAAATGAGTAACACATAATCAATAACATTCCAAATGTACACCCCACACACTGAATGACGGCCTAAGCCCAACAACAGAAACACAAAATTCTAGTGCAAAAACAAAACATGCATATATTTAAAGACTTAAGACTAAGGCAACACCCCAAATTCCATAGTCCACAAAAACTCAAACATCCAACAATGCATTTTTCAGTCCAAGATAATTCGGTTGCCAAATAGAAAAAAAAAGTTTTATCACTTTCTGATTGAAAACAAAGGTACATTCAGATAAGCTTAGCAATAATCAACAATTAATAGCAACAATCAAGCAAACAAATCTTCAAGATAAAATAAAGTCAGTCAGTCAGTCAGTGGGGAATTCCAGTTTGGGAATTTGCTACTGGTTTGTGGGTGAATGTCCAGCATCCGTGAACAGCTGAGCCGAGTGTATATAGAATGATCCAGGCGAATTATGAAGTAGTTGTCAAAAAAATAAATAATCGTTGATAATTGGTCAATCATTTTGACTAATTTGATGAAAATTCTGATTTCAGCTTCCGAAATGTGAATATTTTCTGTTTCCTTTAGCTGTCTATGACATTAAACTGAATGTCTTTGGGTTGAGGACAAAACAAGACATCTGAGGATGTCACCTTTAGGAAATTTTTTCTCAATTTTCTCCCATTTCATAGACCAAACAACTGATCGCTCTTAACCTTTGAACCCTTTTACCATAGCAGGCCATCAAGGGGTTAATCTGAAAGAGATTATTCTTTTGAAGAGAGTCATATGGTGGACTGGCTTTGATAAACATTTTGACACCAGCGTTTGTAATGTGAAAAGAATAAGAGCTCCTCTGATGTACAGTAGGCTGTGGGATTAAACCATAGTGCTAAGGTTTTGTAATAGTTTCTTTGGATCTCCAGTTGGACTTGTGTAACATGTTTGGCTCAGAAATAACCATGTGAGCATGCCACATCCTAAGTTTTGTGCTGCTTTAGTGATCTGGAGGCTCTTTTTGAAAATTTGTATCTGCTTGAAGTGACATTTGCCCCTGGAAAGCATGAACAGAGGTTCCAGCATATTAAATCTAGGCCTGTGTCCCAGCAGTCATGTTTCAGACCTAAAATATTTAGGTCACTGAAATGCACTGCTTCCATGGTGACTTTCTTTTTTTTTACAAGGATGATGCCAACAAGTGAAATCATACTCTTCTTATCCTCAGTGAGTCACAATATGAAACTGAAGAATTGAAAAAGTTTCTCCACGTTCCTTCAAGCCATTTCTCTTTCACAATAGTTTACTTTCTAATTGCTTTTTTTAGTCCCTCACTATACAGTGGCCTTAAGGGAAAGGTTGCAATGTCAGGCAAAGCCCAGATAATTGACAATTGCTTATTAAAGCATTAATGACACAGTCTCTGTGATTGCCCTCCTCTGGGTCAATTATCTGCGCTTTGACAATACACTCTGGCTGACTTGTTACTTTCCGGGAAGATGATTCTGCACTTGTGCTCTGCCCCAGAGGATCTTCATAAAAAAAATAAAAAACTTACCCCAGAACTCAGCCTTTAATTTGAGTCAGAGTCAGCCAGATATTATGTATGTGAAATCTGCCAGAGGCTCAGACACTAAGAGACAATGTTGGACTAATTAAAGCTCCAATACAACTAACAATGTCTGAGAATAGTGACTGCAGTTATTTTCATTTGCATTATTAAAACCTCAACTGTTGAACTCCGATGGCTGATGCATCTTTGAGTGCTGCGATGTGCATCAGCCACACTCAAACTCCAAGTGCACTTAGAACACAGGAACAAAGACCATCCAGTTGTTGGAAATTGGTGGACATTCTCAGCTTATCACACTGAGAAAAGCTGCTGGTTTATTTCCACACTAAACCTGGTAGCAATCTCTGCAGGTGGCTGTAAAAATGAGTTTTGGTAATGTAACACAGAATGTCTAAAATCAAACAGTGTATATGTAAGGGGTAATCAACGACTAGGTTTGCGTTAAACAGTTTCAAGGCACGACGTGGAGGTGAAGAACTACCCCGCTTATACCATGGTCATTTGCCATCAATATAAAATAAAGGCCTTTGCTATTTTTGGTGAAAGTTTTGCACTCAAAATCGAAAGGTTATAAAGCAAGAGCTTACCGTTGTCATGACAAGGAATAAT
>JBBPCS010001287.1:0-15384 GCA_037974645.1 Hollardia meadi | reverse complement strand
ATCTCAATAGCCTTACCTGTGATGTGCAACTGATGAACCCCTAAAAGACTCTCTGGGTTTTGCCCGTATGGATCAGCTAACAGAGGGACAGGGGTCTTGGTCTATTTCTCTCTTACTGGGAGATAAGCGCTGTCTGTCAGCTTGATTGACGCATCAAATAAGGGCAGCCTCTGCCATTGTGGTGGGACTTGACTTCTAGATAGGCTTTCTCAGCCATTCACCAGACCTTATATAAACAAGCCAGACAGGCAGACATGGCGGCTTTGTTTGCAGCCATAAAGAAATATTATGATGATGATGGATTTTTAGTACAATAAGACCTGCGCATTGAATAGCGGACTCTGGCAAAAGAGGATGCAGACAGTAAGGCTTGAGAGTGGACTGGGAATTCAGAATCCAGGACACATGTCTGGAATTACTGATTGGAGTGCAGGCATACAGTATATACATTTTTTTTAAATGAGTCAACTCATTAGTTTGAATAACAATTTCAGTAATCTTTGATAGGCCTTTTTATTCTGGAAGCCACTGGCATCATTTGTTTTGTTTCACACCCATACACACAAACAAAGCTACACGAATGTGGCATTGAGCGATACAACAGAAACCGACTGCCGCTTAAACAACTGAACAAATATGTTGGGTAGAAAACTTTGAGCAGCCCTCGAGTTATCAGAATTAATCTTAGGCATCATTGGGGATTTTCCGTTTCATCTGCAGAGGCTTGTTTACTTCAAGGAATCAAAAGTAAATAAATAAAATTTTTAAAAAAACTGCAAATACTGACCAAGAGGCCAACTTTCATGCAGTGAAGCAGAGTTACACAGAGAAGGACCAAGAGCAGTTTTCTCCTTTGATACAGCAGCAGGCAGTTTGTCCAAACACCCTTATCCTCAATTCACCCACTGCTCAAATGAGGCTTCGATTATTTAGCCAGAGACTAATGAGGAATCATAATAAGACCTTGAGGACATTGGAGTGCTAATGGGGCTCTGCGCTGCGTAATCACCTGATGGATTTCCCAAAAATTTGAGTACAGTGAATCATGCGGCGTTAAGCACATTCTGAACACATCGCTGACAGAAGCTGACAAAAAGTGTTTCAAACCGGCATTGGCTTTGTTGTGCGTTTCCTGTTTGACAATACTTAACATTACAACAGGCACGAGAAAGCGGTGCGAGGAAAGCAACCCATACATATTGCAGCCGTGGGATAACACAGATTCATACATCAAAGGCTGGAAGGGCCAGGCTGCCAAAAAGCACAGAGGCTGTTTTGCATTCACCTTTTACGTCCTTCAAAAACTGTATGTGTACCAGCTCGACGGGAGACGCCACACAAAAGTAATTGGAATTTTAGCCCCACACAAGGAGCTGCCATTCATCAGACATGCAGTAGCATTTTACCCAACGACTTTTGTCTTGAGAGTATCTGAGAGTGTTTGGTGGTTTGTTACAGATGAGTCTTGTGATGCTGCTGGGCAAGCAATGCGTTGGTCAGCCATCTTATTATTCAGCAGATGCTACAGCTAGTGCGATCTGATTGGTGCATTCATTTGGTGATGGACAGTTTGACACAGCAGAAAAAAAAAGTAGTGTGGCATTAATAAACGGTAACGACAGCTCAGTTCAATTCAGTGTCCCAGTAACAGTGAGCCAGCATGCACAATAACAGGATCTCCTGAAAGCGGAATCATTAACACACATATGAGTTTCCTGCTATGACATGTCAAAATGTCTGCTGTGCAATCTGTCCGTTTAAGCAGCACTAACACACACGCCATAGTACTACCACATGTGCAGACTACCATATTATCTGCATGAATTTAATCAATGTGTTTACATTTATTATTTATTACTAATAAAAACAACATCCTCTTTCCTCATCCATGTCAGAGTCTGGCAGGTCAGAAGGTTTGGAGGCTTGAAATTGCCTGAAGTTATGGGTGTTCCTGTATTTTTGGATTACACCAGTGATTTAAGGATTGGGCTGTTGGGCTGATTGGGCTTTCCTTATTGTTTGTTTGTTTCTGCCACTTGCTAAAGTTGCCCCTCTCTTTCTAATTAATCCAGATGGTGCACGCATGGCAGTGTAGCTGGACATATTTGTTTGTTTGTTTGTTTTCATTCCTTGGGATGAATGCATCCCGAGACAATTTATCTTTTATGTATGAAATTTAGGGCTACAGCAAAATATTATTTCCAGTCAATGTGTTGATCTTTTTCTAAATCACCTAATTAATTGTTTGGATTTAATGTCGAAAAATTGTAGGAATATATTGTGAGAAATAGCTCAAGCGCGAGCTGATTCTCTCTCTCTCTCTCTCTCTCTCTCTCTCTCTTTCTCATATATATACACTGTCTATTTGCACACCAAATATTTATAAAGCCAAAAGATATTAATTTAAATATCATATATGACAAAGAAAACCAAATCTTCACAAAGAAGGAACTGGAACCAGAAAAAGTTAATTTTACATGTATAATGATTTATTAATTGACTAGTTGTTCCAGGCCTATTACAGTATAGTATGAAAAACTTTACAGAGCTAGACAATTGATGACAGTTAGCATGAAACCCTAATTTGGTTTTGACAGATTTTTCATTCCCTGACCTTTATATTGGTGCACATAATATGTTTTGTTTTTTTTTGTTTTTTGCTTTCTTTCATTAAATATTCCTTCAAAAATACTATATGCCAAGCTTAATTGTTGGATTATTATCTTATTATTCAGGTTATATTTGTTAGCTTGGACAGATATTGATTTTTTTTCTTAAATTATGTATAAAAAATATACAAATAAATGTAGAAAAATCTTATTGTGTATGATCTCCACTGTGATAATTGTTTGGTAAATTAAGAGCTACACCATTGCTCTAAATTACAACACTGTAATCCGTAAAGGGTTGCCTAATGCTCGGCATTAATGTAATCCAAATTGTGTGTTTTATTTAATTCCCTTGTAGACTAGCCTCGATATCGAAGTAAATATGAGCAGCTCTCAAACATGTCATGATACAGTTTGTTCATGTGTCACAATGCCTCATTAGTTTAATTAAAATTACAAGGAAAAAAAAACAAACATCAGTTTTGCTTTGTTGTTTTTTTCAAGTTTATTTAGTTCACAACTCAAAAACTGTTTTAAGTAGTAGAACTTGAAAAGCAAGTACTCCTTTTTTATTTTTACAGTGTTCCTAACTAAAGTCTAGCCTTATTTCCTGTTTACTGATACAGCATATCCTATCTCTGAACCATTGTCCTTAAGACTGGCATGCAGGGAAAGACATGACTGAGTGGGAAAAGTGCAGACACTTTTTTTCATTGTCAAGACCAATTTCACGGTGACAGGAGAAGTATCGAAAGTTTGATTGATTTGCTCAAATCCAATACAGTCCAATAACACACAGCTGAGTCAAACGACCTGGATCAATACAGTTCCAAGTTATGAAGATGGATATGTATGTGTCTTTTCTGTCAGTGCATTATGTAATAAATCAAGTGTAGTTGGTAATTACTTCATATGCTGACTCCCTGACATTGTTATTAACTTGGGAGTCATGTTTATTGTTTATTATTGCCAAAGTAACTGAACTTTAAGGGGCTAATTTTCACATGATGTTAAACTTATGAACACTCAACATGCAGCCTTGGAAGCAGAAGAGATAGAGAGCAGATTTAAAATCCAGTACCAAACAATACTACAAATACTGTAGTCACATAGTATGTGGGTATTATTGTAAATAAATATTCTTAAACAAGCAGTATTTTCTGATTATACTTTAACTACCAATCTCTATTGTAAACTTTCTATAATGGCACCTCATTGAAAAGACACTTCACCCAAGAACTAGGCTATTGAGAACCACTTTCTACTTTCTGAAGTACAAACACTGAACCTGTGGACCTACCTCTGAAAATACAATTTGCCAATATATGAAGGACCTAATGAACTAGTACGTTCCACTTTGCTATTACTGTCTTGTGGAGGAAAAATCTCAAAAAATATAAATTGTTTTGTTATTGATATGAATGTTATTTATGCATCATCCAATGCCACAGCAATCCCTGGTCCAATATTACCTCACAAAAAATATTCAAATAGGTTCTACCCAGTGGGGTACTATATGTTTTGAAGACTACTGCTATCGGATCATTACTCAACTTTGAGTTTTGCTGCTTGTTTTAACCCAAAAATTCAAATAAACACATACAGTATATGTCATTTCCTCCATAGTAGAATATATGGAGTGTTTAGTTGAATTACTTTAACCATCAACAACACATGTACATGTTACAATAAGCCAACACCAAGTAAAATGCAATAATTATAGTAGTATAGTTGCAAATGTTAACGAGTGAATGAAGTACAGTAATTTAACTATACCCACTCTACAGATGAAGGCAACTATCATCTATCTATCAACTATGAAGTTAAATTAATTTGTGATTATATTATGTTGCTTAGTCATCAGTATGTTTGAGAAATCTCTTTAACAGTAATATAGATTCCAAACAAACTCAGGCCCTAATTCTAAGTGTATGGCCCCACATGAAATCAGATCCATAGACTAATCAGCATAGAAAAAAAGAAAACATAATTGTCTCACTTCTCCCCTAAATGCAGAAACCTCTCTATCAATCTAATTTTCATGCTACATTCAGCTCCACTTTTGAGAACATAAACACAGTTGTGCAACAGAACGGAATCTCTCTGCAGCAGATGCTTATGTTAGATTATCATGCATACTGATAGCAGCCAGCTTCTCACAGCACTGTATCGAAATGTTAATTTTCCAAGATGAAATAACATTCTACAGTTTTAATTAACTTTTTTTTTTATTTTGAAAAGTAAAAACTATTATTGAGGCCTGTGAGGGGGAGTCCGACACAAATCAAAACTTCCATTTGAAAATAATATATACTTAAACACTTTATCTAATTTCTCTGAAAAAAATATACAGCATAAAATGGAGTCAGGCTAGCAATGAACTTATGAAAACATTTCTTTTTTTCAATCCCCTCAGTCTAGTTGATTCTGGATAATTCAAATTTTCAGCGTCTAAAAAATACTAAATGCAAAGAACAGTACAAATCAGAATGTGCCGAAAATAAAATCATGTGAAAGAGTTAGGGGTCCTGGTAAAACACACCTTGAAAACTAGAATTAATGCATTGCGGTTGTATGCCTCCTCACACCAGTAAAGTTGTAGTTTACAACCATGTCTGATTATTACATAGTAACCATTCAGTATGATGTATCACTTTACTTAAGGGGGCACAAAAAGAGTAACTAATGATTAAGTAATTAGTAAGGAATGATTCACTACTAGTTTTGTGCCATTCACTGGCTTGTTCAGAGTTAAACAGGAATCACATTAAATAATTCACTACTAATTCTGCATTAGTTCCTCATTAGTAGCCTACTTTAATTAAGTAATCATTAGTCAATCATTAACTACTCTATAAATATCGATTAGGAGTTTGTGATTAAGTAATCATTAATTAATCATTAGTTCCTTGTTGATTCCTCATTAGTTTCCCATTACTTCCTTAATGTACTAGTCATTAACTAGTACATTTCTAGCACTAGTACTAAACCTTATCTGATCCATTCATTTCTCACTAGTTCCCTAATTAACTAATTGTTAACTAATCATTAGTTAATCGTTAGTTCCTCATTAACTACTCAATATACTGCATGTGTACCTTATTGTAGTGTTACCTTTTGACAATTAACTTGAGTGCAAGTAGAGTTCAAAAAGAGAGTTCTTCACTGCTCTAAAGAGTTTTCTGTCACCTTGTTAATTTTAGTTTGCTAAAACACAGAAACAGAGTTACAATTGCTGCTTCTGTCAGGTGGATTTTATGACAATTATAACAGTACACTCATTAACCTTGTTACACTGTGACATCTTTTGGCAGGACAGGTGGCTCTAAATACCACAAAACCCTGAGCCTGTCTTTGGTATGGAGAACAAGCCAATCAGTGGTGCCAATCAGCTCTTTCACGTGTTCAAAATGTCCCATCATTGCAGTTGTGAACAAAACACAGCTTTATTCTGTAATTGCCATATTCAAAACACTGTAATTTTTAGCTTCTAATTGCTCTTACTAACATAATTTAAAGTTGGATGACTCTTAGCAAAATGCACCATGATCCAGTCTACGACTTTGGTCCAAATATTGGATAGCTTACAATGAACTTTGGTAAAGACAATCCTTATCTCCAGAGGATGAATCTACTGACTTTGAAAATCCCTGGACTTTTGCTCTTGTGCCAACCTCTTGTCACCATTTTCTAGTTTTACATGAAATGTCTCAACAACTATTTAGTGGATTCGAAAAAGAAAAAAAAATCCCCTGATTTTTCATCGAGTGCCACAATGAGGTTATCATTTGTGTTTTGAATGCAAACCTCTGCCGTGCCTAAGTAGAACCCAGCAGAGTGACTAGCATGGCTGTAGACTCGTTGTCTCTTTTATCAAAGAACCAGAGATTTTCAAATACACTTGTTCATTGTCTACTGATCATTTAACTGGTAGCGTGTCATGTCCATCCAAACCATAGAAGTGATCCAAGTATCACCCAATATCATATATGGAGAAAACTCACTTTGCCACTCTGTGAGACTGTATGGAAGCAGTGTGGGTTTGTGTACAGGAGACCAGCCTTCAATGGAAACAGGGTTTCATTGATGCTGTTGTTAAATGAACTGATACTCTGACGGGAGGACAGGTAAGGAGAAAGCTTATCTAAAATAAGCAAGAAAGTATCTGTAGCTTCTTTTAAATAATGCAGCCAAGCTACCATTTAAGAATTTGGGGTAATAAGCTTTATCTTGTTTCTGACCGTACAAGTTTTAAGACAGTCCCATCTCAGTTAATCTTTGGTAATTATGGTCGTTAAGAGGAGAAAACCAGGATAAAAGAATGGAATGAGTTAAACCTCTTCAGAGCATTCAGAGCCGCAGTCTTCTCTTTCCTACTGTCTTGTTCTCAAAGCTCGAGGGAGCTCTTGTAGAGAGGGAAAGGGGATATTTTTAGCAGGTTCCACAATCCCTCCTGTAAATAATTACCCTAGATGCTGCTGGAGCTGCCAGCTCATCACATTGGATGAGTGCACAGCATCAAACGTCAAAATTAAGCAAACAGGAATGGGGACATGACATCTACAGAGGCCTCTTGATATGAGAGAATAAGGATACTCGCTAACACCACAATAGTGTATTGGGAACACTGGTGTGATGGAATGTTTTAATATAAGAAAGGAATTTCACACCTTGTTTCAAAGATGGGAATAAAAAGTGCAGCTATTGCCCCAATCTGTTTAGGAATTAAAAAAATTACCACGAAGACCAAGATAACCCATTGTATTAATTGAACATTTCAACACCCCCGAGTGCTGTAATGGTTGGTAGCCAACAGTAGACTGCAGTTGTACCAGGCAGTTCCCAAATGTGAGTGTTTACGTGTGTAACCCGCCCTATTCTTGCAAACACTCCCCTAGGCCACTGCTATAAACAAGAATCTGCTCTTAGCCGAGTTGCCTGGTTAAAAAAAGGATGAAAGTGAGGAAGCTCCAAAAAAGGTCAACAAAAGTTTTGCTGTTCTCTGGTCTTGACTATACTGTACTGGAACACGCGTGCAATGTGGTACATTAAAAATGACAATGCTGGGTCAATTTAGGTAGGGACACTAGTGCTGTCCCATTGTCTTTGTAGGTTTATAAAGATGGACGACATGTCTGGACTTCCTCCCACTGTGCAAAAATTAAGCCAAAATGTCCCGGATATGAGCTCTGCCATCTTGTGCAGGTGATTTTATTTGTAGCTGTCAATCATGTTTCAACTTTGTTTTTACAGCATCAGAAAAGCACTTTAAAATAAATCAGCATGATAAGAACTACCTCAAAATAGCAGAAACCATTTTGTGACATTATTATATAATATGTTTAAATTTGATGTGATAATCACAGATGCCCATAGTAAGTTGACCCCTAGTATACATTATACACATACCGGTAAAGATATTTATGATTTACTTACTTACTCAAGTATAACTGTGGGAACACAGCTGAGGAAACTTGGAGTGTCAATGGAGCGTCAACTGTGTCAATTTTACGGTTCTAGTACAGTACGGTAACAGAAAGTGTGCTCACTCACTCAATAACTGCATGGCTTGGCAATTGTACAGCCCATGAACTGCTGGACTTGTGTGCACAGTTTCAAAAATAATTAGCTGTGAACTCCCCACCATTTCTGAATTATGCCACATCCACATGGAGTGGAAAGGTTGTAAAATTTTAAAGGACCCCTCCCACCTATCCTCAATTACCTCAATTATTTCCCTTCTAGTTAAAGATTCCACTGTATTAAGAGCAGATCATCTCACTAATTTTACAATAGTGCCTACCCTGAAGCAATTGACATCCTAAATGCTTCACTGAAGGTATATACAGTATAAGCAACTGCACTTTAGTTTGTCACTTTAAAGACATGGGTCATATGTTTGTTTTGTTTTTTGTTTGTTTTTTTAACTGTATGTTTTTGTGGATATTTCCTGTATGTAGGGTGTAGTTGTGCATGTACTGTCACTGAGTAATTATTCAAATTTATTCCAGACACAACAGGGTACACGGTACATGCTATTTATCAAAATAAAATAAATTGTAATATAATTAATACAGAAAAGAAAAAAAAATTAATAATATCTAATAATATATATAATATAATATGTTCACTGCTGTTGAGTTATAACTTTACTGTTGTTGAGCACACCCAAACTAATTCCAAATCAACTGTAATGTTGATATAGCAATAAATGATTGAATCTTAAATGTCATACACAGCCACCACACAAAATGATCCACGGTGATCAAACGAGTGACAGCAAGATTAATACCACTTTCATATCTGTCGAATATAAGGCTGCAGCCAGCAAAACCTAGCTCTGTCCTAATATTGGGACCAGCTGCAGGCAACCAGTTGTTTTGTACAAATTAAATTGATGAGATAATTGATGACAGGCTAATTTGTGAACTTACAGAAATGGGTGTTGTCATTTACAAACGAAGCCAGGCTACCTATTACCCCATTGTTTGCAGTCTTTGCTACGTTAAGCAAAGCATGGCTTCTAGCTGCTATATATTTAATGGACAGTAATGGACAGACATGAGAGTATCCATCTTTTCTTCTAACTCTTTTGTTTAATTTGTTTTATAACTCTCTGTTGTTTATTACCCTGTGCATAATATGTATGTTTGATTGAGCCACTTCAAAGATAGACTTTGACCATATGTGATGGAAAATTATAATGACCTTACTGATAAAAGAGGACAAAATATTCTTTCAGAAAACATTTCATCTCGACAATAAGCTTTATAAGTTGATCAGACTTGAATTGAAAGTGATTACAAATGCACTGTCAACAGATTCTCAGGGGCCCACACTTTTCTAAGAGGAATAGGCAGTCACTCCTCCTTCAGTATTCTATTAGGACTGTTTGAAGAAGCTGACGCAATTCCCCCTCTGCTGTGATGTCACTGATGTTAACTATGTGGCTTTCATCTTTTTTTGGGCTTTACTGCCATAGCAATAACTGCTGCATAGCTGCCTCATTTCTTTCTATCTAATAAAGGCTGACTTTTTTGTGTGTGTGTGTAAGGCAATGGGTTGGTTTTTACATATCCTCTGGGCCTGCATAAAAGAAACCGAATTCGGCCAAACAATGTCAAATCCCCCAGTGACATGTACCAACTGTGAACCTGCTAGATCAGATCAATTATGAGACGAGTAACATCAGTCATTGACTTTCAATACCCGCTGCCAAATACTTGTCCAGGAGAATTTTCTCAGCTGTCTGTCTAAACCTTCGCAAATCAAAGCCTTACTCTACAAGCTCTGACACAATCTGTCTTTGCTGAGCACAAACACACATTCTTGTGATATTTCTGTGAGGGAACTGCAATAGATTCCTCAGAAGCAAACACTGTTTCCGAGAGAGTTTATTTTAAAATTATTTTGTTATCTAAGTTATCCATGACAAAATAAAAACATGGACTACCTGTAGTTAGTGAGATTAAAGATAAAAGTCTGAAAAATGAAACATCTCCAGTGTGAAACCAATGCAAGGTTTTACTCTAATTTACCCATCATACAAAACACCAAATGCAAATCTGAAATGAAGCAAATAAAAAAGTTTAAAGACAGAATGGACGTCATGAAACCTAAGGTTGTGATGCCTGTGATAAATAAAATATGCATATTCTTGATTTCAAGCAAGATGGGAAACATCATCTTCTGTTTTTATCACTTGGCCAAATACATCTAATTTAAAAGGGTAAAATAAGCACAAACTCTACATGTAATCAAAAAAATATCTCATAACTTTTACACCAGACTTTTTGCTTTGGTTTATTCTAGGATCTACATTGAAACTAATGGAGAACAAAATCAAAAAAAAGTAGCACTATTCAGTCCCACACATTTCCACAGCTAGTGTTTGAAGTCTATAAAGAAAGAAAGAAATGTATGCACTCTGCCCTAATCTCTCAATTTTCTGAAAGAGTTTCGCCTTTATGAACTTTGCAAGTTGAAGGTTAATGTGGACATTGACTTGAATTTAAACAGTTTAGGTAGACAGCTAAGAATAGCACTAAAGAAGCTGGTGATTGAAATACTCAAACACAAGTGAGGTCAGTTACTTTCACCAGTTTCTCTTATCAGCTTTCTGTTTTCATTGTGCCTCATATCTGGACATTTGGGTCTGAAAAGCCTCATCCAGTGGCATTTCAAGACATTTTCAGTCGTTTCCTCTTGCATTTTGAGCTGTTGAACAAGGACTTGTGACAACTGCTGTGTTTGTGTCATGGAGCAGGCCAGCTCCTTCTAGTTCTGAAGATCTCAGAAGTTTTAATTAGCAACCTTACTTCTCTCTACTGGGAAAATGTGACTTTATTGCTAGTATCAATTAAAATTTTTGTGCAATGAGAAAGATCTTGAAGGAGACCAGGGCATTTCTTGGGGTTGTTTCCTGGTTCTTTCTCTCTCTCTCTCTCTCTCTCTCTCTCTCTCTTTATATATATAACAGTATTTCACTCTAAGTGCCTTGGGAATACGGTGTATTGTGTATTCTTTGAGTGACTGTTCATCCTAATTATAAATGAACATATGGAATTCTCATAGCCATCAATGCAATAACAGTGTGCGCTGTTTAGTGACATAGCCAGAGAAACCATCTTTTTTCAGCACCAGTCAGCTGTTTTTTCCAAAGAGGAAAGCTTCTACTTTATACTGTACCTGCTAAGCAGGCATGACTAAGGTAGAAAGACAGAATTAGAGATTAAAATAATAGCTTGGTGAAGAATATCTACACATTATTGAACTACCTATCATTAGGTATATTGTTTTAACTGCACCATATTATTATTGCATCATTATTTGTATCACAATATAGTCTATGTGTGCCTTTTGCTTATGTATATTTTAAAGTATTTTCACTGTAGTGTGTTACTCTACATGCCTCTGTAATTGCCCCTTGGGGACAAATAAAGTGATTTGAATTGAATTGAATTGAAATAAATGATGAAACATTTTGCAGCTACAGAGCCAGATATTTTTTTGGAGTAGGTGGAGAGCAAAATAGAGTCAAAAGACAGAGGTAGAGCAAACATTTTAGCCACAGCACCTTTTTAAGACAATATGTAAGGCCTATTAGCTTGTTTGGACTTTATTTCACTTTAAAAATCTATTAACGCTGCTCTAAATACAAATTCTAATTGTTTTAGGCACAGGGTGAACTACTAAATATTCCACAACGATATAGTCTGCTTTCACTTGGCTTTGGCTACTTGCGTACAGTAAACATCAATTAACATTATCAAAGTTCACCATAGGAAGAAACAGCAATGCTAACTTTGTTTTGAATATGCTTTACTCTTTTCAATCAATCAACTACAGTAAATTACCAACATTAGAGACTGTGCCAACATCTCAACACTGCACTTGTGTACAGTACTTCAGTAAATTCAGTAATTCAGTAAGAAAAAAAATAAAATATGTTGGTGATTAGGTTATATCAAAAACAAAAGAAATTCAGGAAATGTAAAAGCCACTTTTTTAAAAGAACCACTGGGACCATCAACTAGAATTTGAAAGCTAAATAACAGATATTAAGATTCACATCATGCTACTTCTTCAGCACCTTAAAAATTTAACATTTCTGTTTTATTTCTGCCTGTGAAAGCAAAGGCTTGAAAGGTATCTGCAAAAAAGAAAAAAAACGAAAAAAAACCCAACAGGTTTTCCTTTAGATTGTGAACTTTTGATACAGAAAAGACAGGTGTTGGTTGGATCACATCAAGGGTTTAGTCTTATGCTGAGCTTTTTACACATCCGAGCTTCTGTTAGATGTATTTTCACCCAAATCTTCTAAACTAACAAAAAAGAGAAATTAATAATTATATGAACTGAAGAACGAAAAAAAAAGGAAGAAAGGGAGAGAAATAGTAGGCTGAGATTTGGCCTAGTGGCGAGATGCAAGGTAAGAACAAGATGAAAAGACCTGGTGTGAGAGAAAACAGTAAATGAGAGAGGAGGCATACTCTGTTTTCCCAAAAAGGAGAGAGCAGCAAAGGAGAGAGACAGGAGAATTTAGTTGTGAAGTGCATGAGGGAGGGAGAAAAAAAATGGAAGGATGATAAAGAGATGGCACAACATCTAAGACTAGAGGCAATTCTCACTGTCCCTCCTTCCCTCCCACTCACTCTCATTATCACTGTGTTCTAGCCAAATTCTCTCAAAATGTCAAGCTCAAGAGAGGATGTCGTTGTTGTTGTTGTTTTCAAGAATATTTGGGCATGTAAGGCGCAGTTAGAAGAATGTGGCTATCTTCACTCCTGTCGCATGCAGGCAGAAAACAAATCTGTCAATCAGTTTGTCGGTAACGATGCATAGGGCTTCAGTGAAAATGAGTGCAGAGCTAGCGAGCACTTGGTGGCTATCCGGTGTTTACTGAATGATCCAGGTGGTTTGAACAGTACACAAGATAAAACAACTAAACCTCTCTGATTAAGGTGAGCATTATAGTGTATGAGTGTATATAGGGATGAGGATGCACATGTCTAGGATTGATCTGCACAGGGGGTTATCATAGCAAATGTTTTGCCAGCGGATAATTTAAAATGACCTTATCTAATATATTAAAAGGTAATACCGAGCACCTAATAGTGAATTTACTTATTAGAATTGAGAAATTGATTTTCCAAATTTAAATATAAATCTTCATAAAATCAATGAGAAAACATGGGAAATCAATAAGTGTCTTCGCATAATATTATCAGGCAACATTTCCCTAAAGTTAATCAATTAATAAGTTACAGTGTGGCGAACCCATATAGTGAATCATCCAATTTTGCAATGTTACTCAACCTCAACCTTCTACTAGCAGGAGGCTGATTTAAAAAAGGCTTGAATTCCCTGTAAACCACCTGCTCAACACATTGACATAAATAAAGTTCCACTCCCACGTCTCCACTTCCTCCAGTTGGACTAAAATGAAGCCCAAATATCCCGGACACGGGCGCTGCCATCTTGTGCTGGTGACGTCTTTCGGAGCCAGAGTCTGCGCAGTAGTGACCGGGTGGTGGAGCCAGTGTCATCGTTACAGTTTTAGTGTGTTATTTCTTGTGTTATATTTCTTGGTGTTGAGTTCTACTTTATTTTTCCGGGTTTACTTCCTGTGTTATGGTTTTTGAGTTTGTAGTTTATATTCCTGTATTTGTTACCTCCTGTGTTGTGGTTTTGAGTCTGTAGTTTATATTTGTGTTTGTTACCTTCTGTGTTATCATCTGAGTTTCTAGTTTGTTATTTCCTGCTTTATTTTGAAGGTTTTTTTGTCTGTTGTCTGTGTTACCCAGTGCGCCCTCATCCCAGCCTTCGCATGTTTTTGCCTCTGTGTTTTTGGACCTTGTTTGTGTTTTTTGACTTTGGATATTGCCTCTGCCCCTTTTGGATTTGTTTGCCCTGGCTGGACTGATTTTTGTTTTTACCCTCGCCTGCTTTTGACCTGTGAGTTTGACTTTGTTTAATAAATAATTGCACTCAACTTCTCTGCCTGCGTTGTCTGTATTTGGGTCCAAAACCCCTGTTCCCTAGTGTTTCTGGCACATGTGTGACAGCCAAGGTATTTAGTTCTTGCCCATACACCCTCCCGCCCAATCGAGAGCAGGGCTCAGCTGTCAATCATAATGTTTTTCCTGTGTTTATAGCATCAAATAACTAATTAAAATCAAACTGATCCGAAAAATGAACACCTGAACATATATCAGCATGATAAGAACCACCTAAAACGACAGAAACTACCTTTGGGAAAAATGTATTTGATGTGTACTTTTAGTTTTTAGTTCAGCCCATGTCCTATCTGATATCATTGAGGGGGAGAGGTTTATGACCCCAACTGCAGCCCTCCACCAGGAGACGATCGAAATGCTTTGGCTTCACTTTTAGGGAGCTCTCATGTCATCCATCTTGATATACAGTCAGTGGTTCAATACAAAACGGCAGACAAACAAAGTTAGCAACTGGGGAAGAAAGTCTGTCAAACAGCTAAAAAGCCAAGGTGACTGAAAGCATATGAAAGGCTAGGCCACAAAAAAGTAAAACATAAAGTAAATTCATGGATAGTTACACAACTTACTCACTGAGAAATAAGTGGTACATAACTCACTTTCCATCGTTCTACTGTAAGTCCCTTAATCAAGTCAATCCAGTGTGTCTTAAAGGTCCAGTGTGTAGGATTAAGCGGCATCTAACGGTGAGAATGCAGATTGCAACTAATTCCTACCATTCCCCACACCCCTCCCTTTCCAAGCGTGTCGGAGAGCCTACGGTGGCCGTCAGGTCACAAAATGGAGCTGTCAACGACCGCATCGGCTAATTTATCAAACGAAGACCTTCGTGTATGTATATATTTAGGAATTGTATGTAGTTATTAGTCTGTAAAACTGTAGGTAATAGCTGACATGTAAGATACCGAATATTATCTTTACTTGTTCTGCATTGTGGTAGCGTTTTGTGGCAAACAGCAGCTAGCTGCATGCTCATACAAGCCAACATAGGATAGCGTTGGCTGGATACATATTTTTTCACCGTTTGCTGAGTCGAAGTGCTAACCCGGTAGCATCACTGTTACGGAGGTTAGAGGGAGAGGGAGGGGGCGGAGAGCCAGAGGTGGTGGAGCAGCCTGGGCCAGGCGAGGGAGAGGAGCGCGAGGAGGTACCAGAGCAGCAGCTTCGGTGATTGATGAAGACAGTGGAAGCCCTCCAAAGAAACCGAAGAGAAGTCACGGAGGTTTGTATTTATACAATTATTTTGTTATATTCCTACC
>JBBPCS010001286.1:0-41912 GCA_037974645.1 Hollardia meadi | reverse complement strand
GGGGAATTCCCACCAAACTCAGCAGTGACAATGGTCCAGCTTTCATACACCAAGCTATGAAAAACATGTCTGAATATCTTGACTTTGACCTTAAACATCATTGTTCTTACCATCCACAGAGCGGAGGTGCTGTTGAAAGAGAAAATGGCACTATAAAAGCAAAACTCAACAAATGTGAGGAAACTGGTTTGACTTGGGTAAAAGCACTTCCTCTTGGCCTTTTCCACATGTGCACGCAAATCAGAAGCAAGCATGGTTTGAGTCCATTTGAGATCGAGTTGAGTTTATGGGAGGCCTCCAAATACAGGGATTAGACCAGGAACTGTATCTTTAGACTAACCTGTATGAAGACAGCATGTTGAAATATTGTGTCAACCTATCAGCTTCCCTTTCAGCTCTGCATTTACAAGTGAAAGCTGTACTTTCACACCAGCTGGTTCACCACAACACCAGTTCAAGCCAGGTGACTGGGTGATGATCAAAGACTACGGGAGAAAACACTGGAAACAACGAAGGTTCACAGGCCCGTACCAGGTTCTCCTCACCACACACACTGCAGTGACGGTTGAAGGACGCGCAACTTGGGTGCACGCCAGTCATTGCAAGAAGATTCCTGAACCATATGATGACTTCAGCCCTGCTGTGCATCAGCACAACAACAAATAAACCACGTTGAAGGAATGTTAAGTTGTGTAGCCAACGGGCAAGCGTCTACAACAGGCGTATGCAGTTACACTGCCCCGACGCACCAGTGAATTACACACATACAAACATTTACATGAGTGACTGCGGGTCATCTACAAAGAATCAACCATGCATCGCAGACCCCCATGGCATCCCTTCAGCCACCCAGGCCCGTGTGGTATAAGAGGAACAGTTTGCGTTTTCATACTTTTGGCATTACTCATTGTATTACCACTGCTATGGCTAATATCACCTGTCACACCTACACCTGCTCCCACTGACTCCTCACTACTTACTCCAACCACACATGACCAACTCCTCAGACAAAAACGCGATCTGTTTGTTGACACCCCATGGGAGCCATGGCAATGGGACGAGAATTAATTTTCCCTGTAAGACCCAGACCACAATTCTTGGTGGTCTTTCCTGCGGTGGACTATACACTTGTCCCTTCCCGGCTCATCCGTTCTGTTGGCTTTCCTACCACCGTCTAGTCACGAAGATCTTTTCGTCCTTGCTCCTCAGGATGAAAACAATTGCTCCCTCATCGCAATAGAAGTAACCTTTTTATTTACCCTCAACATAGCCAACCCTGATGTCCCGCTCACCTCAACCTCATGCACAACTTCATTGACCAATCAATATAATAGGCTCGGCCAACTAACGAACGTCACTCATGATTGCATTGCTATTCATTGCCATCATAGCCACCAAATTATTCTATGCCATTGCCCATCCCCCTCATTAGATCTAAATCTGAGCGCTTTAAGACATGCCTCTGTAACAACGGGGACAGAATATGAGCATAACACCATGCGAGACCTATTACACTGACCATGCTATTGTTCGCAGACCAGGCGTAAACCTCCAAGTTTCTAACCAGCTCTTCGAAATTTCCCAGGGCATGGGAGCGTCGTTCAAACAATTATGGCGTTGCGGTACTAACCTATATATGTTTTTGCCCCGCAGTTGGTACGGGTGTTGCGCCCTGTTAAACCATACCATTGTTAATCTTAAAGTACTAGTGGTTAAACCATCTAACTCCCATCATCATCATCATCATGTTAGGTGCGAGATGGCAGCGTTTAATGACCTGGAATCCTACCACTGGCGTATCTATTTGGGAGAGAAGTGGGGAATAGGAATTTTTCCATGGTATGGGGTGACCTTTTTGGCAGACCACATAGATAACATCACTTACTCCATGTCTCAGTTCGCTAACGAAACAATCAAGGGTTTCAAACTGATGTCTTCCACTCAAAAATCTCACCGTGTGACCCTCCTAAAATATGAAATGGAGCTCGACTACCTATTGGCAAAAACTGGAGGCTTGTGAGCCACTCTAAATTTCACTGGCGATGCATGCGTTACCCTTATTCCTGATAATTCTGACATCACCTCTGTTATCCACGTTCTCGAAACAATACGCAATGCATTCGGTCCCTCAAATTCAGCAGGATACTCCTTTAATAAGTGGTTGTCTGACAAATTAGGCCCGTGGGGAGCAATGCTGGTTCAGTTGCTAATTCCTGTTCTGATTACATTTGGTATTGTGCTCTGTTTTTGCACCTGCACACTCACTTCATGTATGAAGGCATTGATGTACAGGTGGATAGGCGACACAGTTTCAGGCCAAGTTGGACAATTAGTTAAACCAGAACGACCCTGAACCTGAAGGTGGCCAGGGTATTCCAGACCTTTTTCCAAGACCTGACTATTTTGATGACTGAGTAAGAAATGTATAAGTGTGCATTACAAGGTTTATGAAGATGTATCTTAAATCGTTATGAAGTGATATGTTGGATGTTGTTCTCGTAAATTTGCTTTAGTGTTATCATAGAATGATAAAAGGGGGAATATGTGAGGGAAATTACTTATATAACCATGTATAACCATTGATTTACTGTTTATTCTTATATGCTTATGTACTCATAGTACCTTTAATGTCGTTGATCATCTTGCTCTCAGTAATTTTCCACTGTCCATGCATGTGCCTTTCTGACTTTTGACACACAGCTGCACCCACACACCTTACCACAGTCCCGATATGACCCTTCAGATACCTCTCACTCTGTTCTGACACCTTTTCTGCTGAAACCTTTTCTTAGAACCTCTTGCTGTCTAACAGATGTACACCACACACATATAGGTATAAATACATCTTGTTTCTTACTTCTCTTGGTCAGTCAGTCTCATCCATACTTGCAAGTGTGACTCTGTATTGCCTTCCGCACTTATTAAATACTCTAAAAAGACAAATCCCTCCTGTGTTTCTTCTCATCTCAGGTAATCAAGGTAATTACAAGCTTTTAGATTTGTTGCAGCATTGTAGCATTCAGCTGCATGTCATACTCTGGTCGATGTCCCAAAACTGCCGTATTCATCTGATGATCGCAGAATAACTTGCCAAGTACAGTTAATATCCAATTAACCCGTTTGCTGAACCTAAATCCCTTCTCTCACAGGCTGCTACTGTTGATAATGCCCTCAATTAAAACACAATATTTGGGGCCTTTGCCTCGTTAGATGGAAATTAACAAAAGGTCTATGTACTCTTTGTTAGAGCAGATACAGTAGCTCCTATTCGCTTTTTCAAGATGGCAGCATATGAATGGCTGCTTGAAATTCTGCTGAAACAGAGGACTCTTTGATGTGTGCTAATGAGTGGCTGTTGGGATCCACTTATTTCTAACCAAGTAAGTATTTAGCCAAGTTGTCTAAGCATGACTGCATTGAAAACTAAAAGGCAATTACAAAACATGTTTATAATCAAAAGGTAATCCCAGGTAATCCCATGCTGTTTATTCCACAACCTCCTGTCCATCTGGCTATAAAAAGGGATTAGCCATTGATTACAGGAAGAAGAAAAAAAAATGTGTGCGTGTGTGGGGTGGGGGTTAAATCTTTTGTTATGTTGTGAGAGCCCAGACAAGCCCTGTGAGGAGTCACGCCTATCACAGAATCTTTTCATCATTACAATAGTAATCTAAGTAACACTGAAGTGTAATCTATTTTACCCAGAAAGCCCATTATTCAATTAGCCTTTTTCCTTGAAACAATTGTGCATTGAGCCTCGATATGCAATCTAGTCAGACTGGAGATCCGGGTCTTCCAAACGCCCTTCCCCCCGTTGCTGAACCCAAACCCAAAATTGTTTCCTGTAACCTGTATATATTACTGACTAGAAACTCATTCTGGTTAGAGAGAATTACAGAGCCTTGTTGTGAACTTGTGTCTCCACTGCACAGTGAATAAAACTCATCAGAACCAGCCAAAGAATTGGCCCTGAAGGAGATTTTTTTTTCTTCCACGGGGGCAAAGACTGAGATATGGATAAAATCAAGAAGAGGGAAAGCTTAAAAATAAATGATTTCTTAACATTGTTTTTTCCATTTATATTTTTCAAAGACAAGAACTGTGGTTAGGTTCTAGCACCAAAGTTGTATCTTGTATCTGCAATGGACACTAAACTGAAAACTTCTCTAACTGAGAAAGCTAAATTTGGATGGAATTAACATTACAGTGGAATTCAGGGAATAAAACATAAACTCATTGTGCACCTCTTAACTCATTGTTCCAAAAGGCATGTGCATCAGGAAATGGAAACTGGGTATGATTTGTAATAGACATGGACATTTATGGGGTCAGAACAGCAACTTCAAGACAAAACCTGAACTGAAAAAGAGCATTGGCATTGAAACTTAGTGATCAATCTCTTTAGAAAAAGATTTTTAAAAAATCTTTTGCCAAATAAACAAAAACTCACTACAGGGACATAGTTTAAAGTAAATCTACATAGGGAGGAAGAAGTTCAAACAAACTATTCAAACATTTACAAGATCAAACTATTTATTCACAAGCTAAAGACAACCCTAATCTACATATCTAGAGAGATAGAGTGAGACGCTCAAACGAACTATTGATGTATTTACAAGCTCTACTACAAATACATTTTCAGAGTGAAAGCGTTAATGTAAACATAGAAGCTCACAACAACTGATCCCAAAGGAAGATTTCTCAGTCAGTCAACAGTCTTTTCTTTGTCTTATCAGAAATAAATCTGCTTCTTATTTGGGGATTACTGAATTCTGAACTGTTTTTCACCTGAAACCCCCTTCAGAGAAATAAGGAGCGAAAGAATAAACTAATCTAAGAAATGATCCTATCCAGTTTGAGAACAAGGCAGGAGTTCTAATGCTACTCTTGTCAGAGTTTTCTTATCTTTGTCTCATCAAAAATAAATAATCTTCTTATTTGGGGATTACTGAATTCTGTTCCGTTTCTCCTAAAAAAAAAAACCCCCTTTGGAGGAAAGAGGAGCAAAAGAATCAACCAATCAAAGACAAATTATTCTTTTGCTGTGCTCATACTGTAGGTTTCTCAAAGTTTTCTCCTTAACAACCTTCTGGGAGCAATAGATAAAGAGAAAAGGGCTCAATAGGATCTCAATATTGTCTAACTTTGATATCAAGTACAACTGATTTCTGACTGATAAATGGCTAGGAGGCAATGATTTCAGAAACAATTTCGATTTCAGAAAAGTAAAATAAAAACACCTGTAAAAAAAATCATCCAAACCAGATGTGCACCGAAAAGGAAAATAAAAAGCAAAAATCACAGTGTCTATTAAACTCTATAAATGTACATTTAACACCAGGTCAGCGTATATAGAGTCCCAAGAGTCCCTTGTATACTGTACATTACACAAATGTGTAATATATACACTCAAGATAAATATAGTTACTTTTAAACACGGGTACATTTTGACACCATTTCCGTGGGTCATTACTCCAGGTTGAGCGTTTTTGTATCATTTTGCACAGCCAATTATTTAACACTTGGAGAATGAAAAATATACTTTAACTGGTACTCGACACCATTTCAGTGCTTTCCAGCACCTGCCGTGTGGCACACAAGTTACGTATGCCAGTCTTTTTAAATTTTTCTATGGTGTTTTTTTTTTGTTTTAAAAAAAAGAAAGAAAATAAGTCAATTTTAATTTGTTCACAATATCTAATCAGTTGCAACCTCAAACAACCAACAAATTACATAATACAACATGCCTGTAGCCAGAATCCCTGCTTGCTGTTGATCGGTAGACTAATGAGGCCTTTTCCTTCAAGCAAAAATGCTTAAGAAGTCAACAGTCCAAAGTCCTGTTGACTTGCAAACAAAGTATCTAAACATCATACTTCTTCACTTGAGGAGATTAGCCCCAAAGTTAGTGACTTTGGGAATTTTGTGAGAAAGACCAACATCAATGTTACACAAATGTATTCATGCCATTTAATGCCTAGTCAAGATTCAGAACATATAATGTGCTCTGAAAACTTTGATGGCTGACATGGAAGACTGGCAGAGAAGGAGCTCACCAACCAACATGATGGTTGGTGCTTGTCCTGTAGGGTTTCCCTTGTGGAGCTTCTCAACTGCAAAAAGCATTGTAGCATTATGGTCATCATGGTCGTGGTCAGCATATGCCATCAATTTTCATAAAACTGCAATTATCTGAAATCTACGCGGTTTATTTCTTGCCCAAAAATTGAATAATGATATGGCATACGGAAATTGCAAAAAACCTTCTGCCCGGTTGTTGTGACGTTTCTGGCGCTTTGCATTGTGGGACACAGTATCCGAGGTAGACTTTTTCTGAATCAGTATGACATCCAGGTATTTTTTGGCATACTGCAGATTTTGCTTTTGTTTGCATACTGCAAACTACATGCTACATTTTGACCAAATCAGTATGCACTGTTAGTATAGTAGGCGGTTTCGAATTCAGCCAATATTTTACTTTTCAGACCCATTTATTTTCCCAAAATTGCCACTGCTTAGGCCTGGTGGTGGGAAAACTTAGGCCCGGTGGGCCGGGCTTGCAGTCCTGTCCAAATTTGTCATTATACTTACATTTTCCCATCTTGGCTCATCCCTAACTTGTTAGTAACCACAACTGACAATAATGAATAAATGACAGAAGCCAGACACAAAGGTCTGTAGCTAACGTAATGTAACCATATACTTAATTAATGGATGTATGGTAGGCTACTGGGTGTGACAAATTCCTCATCAGCTTTAAATGTACCATCTGCAATTTCAATACCTATTGAAAAACCTTTTAAATTTGTTTAAAATGTTTAATTTAAACATAAAGTACAGGTAAATGGACTTACATTTATATAACGCCTTTCAAGTCTACCGACTCCTCAAAGCGCTTCACAACACTTGTCACATTCACCCATTCACACACACATTCATACACTGGTGGCAGAGACTACCATCTAAGGTGCCACGTGTTCATTAGGAGAGGTAACCATTCACACATACACTCACACACCCATGGCTATGCCTTGGGGCAATTTGGGGTTCAGCATCTTGCCCAAGGACACTTCGACACGCTGACTGCAGGGGTCAGGGATCAAACCACCGATCCTCCAATCGGTGGACGACTGCTCTACACGCCCCAGGTGAGGAAGATGAGAATGTCATTAGTTCTGCAGGTAATTTACAGACATTTCACCATAAAACAAAATTGTCAACCTCATGGTGGCACTAAATGCAAAGTCAGAGGTTTACCAAAGACCATAGATTTCATCCTATTGGGGTGATTAATGTTTACTATTATGGACCATTATGTATTTCATGGCAATACATTGAGTTGTTAAGAATAATAAAAACATAATATAAAAAAAACAAAAGGGAAATATGGAAAGAGTCAGAGATGAGACCTCCTACCGTTTCTACCTCAAAACTGATATTTTGCCTCATTAAATACAAATTATGCTCTCCATCTCACTTTTGTTAATGTGTGTGTGTGCGCTTTGATGTCATCTCAGAGATCGCTTCCCAGCCTTATTATGTTCTTTGAAAAAAAACATATTCCCTTATCAAGAACTCTGCAGGCGAAGAGACCAGTTGTGCATTCGGAGAATTTTTGGGTGGTATGCATCCGGTGTATGATTATGTTTCCTTTTCTTTTGTTATGGCTGTGAAACCCCTGTGGCCTGCCAAACAAAATAAAGATTGAAAGTTTATTCATACAAATAATTTATAGAGTGAAGTTTGTTCATCATGCCAGTTGCCCTGAAATGCTTCCTTTAGGCCGCAGATTTAAAGCACCCCAGTCGAAATGCAATAGGAGTAAAAACTTCTTTATTCCCTATCCAATAATCCTGCTTAATCTGCACATGGTATTTTAAAAATTATTTTTGTTGTATTACTGTGCATTTATTGCACATAAAAGGAACATGTTTGTACTAATTGTTTTTTAACTTTTGTCTCCGTTTTTGTACTTTTGATGTTTTATCTTTTGCCCCGACTGCAAATGATGTGGGAAACATGATTTCTGGGATATCTGGGACAGTAAAATGAATGAACTGAACTGACACTTTATTTGGATGAACTTGCAATTGAGGAGTCAATTATTTAGCAATATACTGTTAGCAACATTATGGCACTAAAATCAGTTACGATGAAATACAGAAAAAGGAATCCCCAAAATATCACATGACAAAAACAATTCTGCGTTCCATCATTGTGTACGTTAAATAAAGAAACAGACTGGTATGAGAATGAACTTACCCAGAACACCATAACACCAAATATTACTTAATGCAAATGGGAATCTATGTTTCTTCGACTATAGTGGTCCTGACTGAAATGTATTTGATCACCTGCTGGTTTTGTAAGTTCACTGGGTTGTCCTGTCAGTTTAACTGACCTCAAAGCTATTTATTTGGCCAATCATTTAAAACAAAGATTAGATAAGACATAGCTAAATTGCGTTCCAGAACAGTTTTGTAAGTTGACCCACATTGCATCTTTAACAGGCATTTGGTTTGTGGTTATCTTACAAGGTTATTAAAACCAGCTGTCAGCCCTGTTTTAGGCAAGGATGAGTTGGCCACCTCAAAGAAAGTGGATTAATAAACTGGTTTAAAAGTGTGATGTTTATAATATTCATTTAGTATTGATTTTTCTTTTTGTGGTAAATCAACATCTAGGGCTGTGCTGATAACATATGGCCATATGATGCCCATAGCTGTTCTCAGCTGGTCTTATCTATCCAATAGATGGGGGGGGGATTTATCTTGCTGCTGCTGCTGCAGTTTGTCACTCTGGGCAGATGCCGCTTGATCACAAAATCTCCCCATAGAGTCGAAGACTTTTGTCAAGACTTCATTTTTCGTGTCATCTTCTGTAAAAAATATTGTCTTTATTCACTTGTCTCTCCTGACTGAACTACTTTCAACATGAAAAAAAAGGATAAATAATTACATAAGACATTCAGTGTTTGATTTATTATTCTGAATTTATTTTACAAAGTCTTCAAAAAGACACTTCAAGGCTGGATTACAAAGCTTCTGAAAAGGCAAATGATCTACTTAGCTTCCAGGCCTTACTTTAATTTCCAGTAGCTGGGAAATAACTGACAAGACTTTCCTTGGTCTTGAGAGGCTGCAGTGTTTATTACCTGACATGCTGTTACCTAGACTGTAGTAAGAGACTGACTTACTGCTACCCTTTACTTCTGCTTGTTTTTCTGCCGTTCAGTGCTCACTTCCTGTCACTTGCTCGCCCACTCATTCACTACGCACTGTACTGCCGTATTGCTTTAAGGAGCCGCACTCCATGTGTTGAAGATAAAGACGGATGAGCGATTGCATTTCCCATATAATTGACACCAGCAAGCATGTTTTTCTAGTTGGCAATTCAGAAACACGCGAGAGCTCAGTGAGTGGTGCATTCACACAATCAAGTTTAGGTTTATTATCTGAGTAAAGGAAAGAACCGTTTATCCTTAATTGCACAACCTAGCCTACCTAACACCGAGTCTGTCAACATAATTGATTCATGACCACAATGAGGTCAGTTGGGATGGGTTTGACAAGACAGGACTGTTGAGGCAGAGAGACCAGTTCAATTGAAGCATTAATTGGCCAAATCCGTGTTTGTACCTGGAAATTTGTAGCTTCTTGAATGGTTAAGGTATGAGGTAAGTTTTTTGCTTTCTTTTAAAAAATATTTAGCAAGCTGGTTTCTCTTATATCGATAGGTAGCAAGTACCCCTGACTGCAGACTGCAGATCGCTATGTGGGCGGCGTCAAACTTTGGGCCATAACTAACAAAAGCTGCATCCCCAATTTTCTTTCGGCCTTTGCTGGGAACTTCCAATAAACCAGCAGCCGATGATTGCAATGTTCTTGAAGGAGAATAGTGAACAAGGGAGTTGTAGTAGCTGGTTCCCAGACCATTAAGGGCTTTGTATGTAAGGAGGAGGACCTTAAAATCTACTGTAAATGTTACAGGAAGCCAGTACAGGACAGCTAAAACTGGACTAATGTGCTCTCTCCTCTTGCATCTGGTTAACAGCAGAGCTTTGAATGAGCTGAAGTCTCTGTGGTTTTCTGAGGTAGACCAGTGCATTACAGTAATCAAGTCGGCTTGAAATAAAGGCATGCATCAGTTGTTCTGCATCTTTTTGATTTATAAATGGTGGTATTTTAGCTATGTTTCTCAGTTGGAAAAATTAGGTTTTGGTCACCTTGTTAATGTGGGACTTGAAGCTTGGATCTGAATCAAGAACACCAAGACTTGTAACCTCGGATTTAATCCAGGGAGTTAATTTCCCCAGATTATTAAACAGCATTTCTCTTTGTTTTAGGGCCGACGGGTAAGATTTCAGTTTTGTCCTCGTTTAGCTTTAAGAAATTATTACTCATACATTTAATTTATTGGTAGTGATGGAGTCCATAGCTGCAGCATCGATTGGTTCAGTGGAGATGTACAGTTGTGTCTCATCTGCATAACTATGGAAACATACATTGTGCTTTCTAATGATGTCACCAAGTGGCATGTAGAGTGAGAATAATAATGGACCAAGGCAGCTCCCTTGTGCAACCCCATAACAGATGTCATGTGTCTCAGATGCATGATCTCCAAGTCTGACATACAACTTTCTCCCTTTGATGCATGTTTTTTTTAACCAGTTTAATACACAGAGAGACCAACCAGCTTTTCAAGATGATTGATTAAGATGTCATGGTCAATCGTGTCAAACGCTTCACTTAGGTCTAAGAGGACAAGAATCTAGACCTTATTTTCATCAGAAGGTCGCCGATTATTTTAGTAAGAGCAGTTTCAGTGCTGTGGTGTGTTCTAAAGCCTGATTGAAATTACTCCAGGATGTTATTTTCTTTAAGGAGTTAATTTGCACTGAAACAATTTTTTCAAGTATCTTACTGATGAATGGAAGGTTGGATATCGGCCGATAGTTGGTTAGTGCGTCACCATCTAGGTTGGGTTTCTTAGGTAAGGGTTATACAACAGCTGTTTTGAAGGCATCAAGAAGGGATGTGTTAATATTCAGGATGTGACTTGAAACACTGTTGAAAACCCGCTTTAGAAATGCTGTTGGTACAGAGTCAATACATGAGATGGAGGAGTTACACTCAGTGACAGTATTGCAACGCTCTGTTAATGTAATACAGGTGAATTTTCCCATGGTTACACCTTTTTCACAGAGTTTGTTGAGATAATCTTTGTTTATGTCAGCAGCAATGCTGGCTCTGATTGAAGTTATTTTATTACCAAAGGACAATGCTAATTCTTCACAATTTGATGCAGAAAACTGGACAGATGGGGGTGGTGTTGAGCAGCTAGTCAATGGTGGAGAATAATATTCTAGAGTTCCCAGTATTCTCTGTAATAATCTTGGAAAAGTAATCCTTTCTTGCCAGACATATTGCTTTGTTATAGACAGTCAAGGCTTCTTTGTATAAATCACAGTGAACTGGGAGTTGAGTTTTCCTCCATTTTCTTTCAGCTGTTTAACACCGTTATTGTTTAACCATGGGGAGATTCTGTCAGTTGACCTCTTCTTAACCTTCAGTGGAGCAACAGCATTTAAAGCAGACGACAAGTTACTGTTGAAATTTTCAACCATGTCATTTAAAGAGCAGTCATAGCTGTGTGACTCAGATGACCTCATATTACAGAACTTTGCTTCAGCCTTACTAAGATTAGGTTAGCATCAAAGAGCACACAGAAATAGGTAACTGATCAGAAATAGGTGACTCTTATACTGAAACATTTTCAATGTTTAACCCTGTTGATATTACCAAGTCTAGAGTGTTGCCATGCTGATGAGTGGCTTCTTTAACATGTTGGGTAATTTTAAAGCTGTCCAGTATATTCATCAGCTCCAAAGCTTTGGAGTCATTCTCTTTGTCGATGTGAATATTCAGGATTAATCATATCTAGTCATACCAAGTGAAATTAGCTCAGGGAGTTCTGTATAAACAGTGTAGTGATGAGCACTGACAATTCTGCTTTGAGCTCAATAGCAAGATATTCAAATGACATGAACTCACCCAGGTCAATGTCACTGCACACAAACTAGATTACATATCTAGAGACAATGGCAGAAATTCCTCATCCTTTCCCGTTGTCACGACTTGTGCCGGAAACACTAGGAACTGAGGGGTTTGGACCCAAATGCAGAGACCGCAGGCTAAACAGGTTGAATTAACAGATTTATTCAACATAAAGTGACTCACCAGTATTTGGCAGGTGAGGGTCAAAAACACTAACAGTCATGACAGAAGGCAAAAATCCCAAAAACCCTAGAGAGCACAGGAACATCAACCGGCAGGCACACAGGGTAACATAAGCAATGATCTGGCACAGAGGGAAAGGGAGACAGCGACTAAATACACTAGAGACAGGAGGACAATGAGGAACAGGTGATGCAATCAAGGTGGGGCAGACAAGACAAAGGGGAAACCAATCGGGGCGGAGCAGACAATCACAAAGGAGGGAAAAGGAACACAGACAGGAAAAGCAACAAGGGACAAGACACACAAAGAAAGCACCCTTCAAAATAAAACAGGAAACAAGAAACTCAAACTACAACAAGAATCATGAACCATGACACCTGTTTTGTCTGACTGACTGATAAAAATTAAAGTTTGGAGGACAAGCCTCTATCAGTGTTGCTACACCAAGCTGTTCAGCCATGTTTCAACTAAAAACATTGTTCAGTTGTTTTCAGTTATCAGGTCATTAACCAAAAAGGATTTATTAGCCAATGATCTGACATTAAAAAGACCTCATTTCAGTTGTAGGAGTTCTGTGACTGGAAAGGTGGCCGAACAGTCACAATTTTAAGATTTCTGAGACAGGTACCAGATGGCCTGTGATTATTTTGTTTTGTTTGACCAAGCCACCGGCTGGTTTGGATCACCGGTACCACAACCACACATAGTGATTCTGCAAATGCAGGATGCTTTCATTGAAGACAGTCATACATGACCACTGTACTTATTCACAGGTAAGTACAGTTTGTTGTCTACCAAATATAGCTGAGCTGATGAAGGCGCGGTCAAACACAATCACATAAATTATTAAACCTTGAAAATAAAAGAGACTCGTTAAAACTGTCTGAGAAATATAAAAGTTACAGTGCTACTTATTCAGAAAAACAGTTCAATACGTGCTACCGCCAACTGCTGGTATGTAGGATGTATAGCTAGAGGTACACACACAATTCTGCATACACATTTGCAAATCTCTGCCACGGCAGAAGTATAGCTAAAGACAGCCAATTGAGAGACCCATCTGAGTTGTAACCATTGACTGTATACACCTTATTCCTAGCCCCCATGATACCATGCATTAATTATGGGTGTGACGCGTTCTGTCACTGAGCCGGAACCGGCGTTTTCTATGCTAACGGTACACAAATCCTCTTTCTTAGAGCGATGTTTTACGTCTCAAACGAGATATTGTGATCATACCTCTGCCCTATCGAGGGATAGGAGGACGGCCTGAAGAAGTGGCCTCAGATAACGTACACTAGCATATTTAGCTACTTTATTGACTCGTTGCTACAGAAGGTGAAGCGATGAAAAGCTCTGAGGCGTATAAGTAACGTCACTTCCACAGTAATAAGGTCGGTTAAATGCATTTTGTAATGACAGTTAGACGTAGCCCAACCACAAATTTGGATGTGGAGTTTCCTACGTTGGCTTTTTGTCGATAAAATGAAATTAGCACTCATACGGTGTGTTTGGTCTCTTCAAAGTTAGGTTTTTCAGCCACATTCTTTAAGATTCCTCATCTGTAGGTAGATGGAAACTGTACCGTTGGTCATAGGAACAATCTCTTTGTTTTGGGTGCATGTTCAAAACACTGTTGTTGAGCCACAAATTTAGGTAAGCTTAGTCTGGCTTTTAGTACAACCGCGAACAGTGCAACGAGCACCAGAGCTCCACAAGGACATTTTTAGAAAATTACCGCTACTTCAGTTAAATATCTGTTAAATATGTTGCTTAATTGAAGGTGAATTACTTTAGAAAGCACCGCTGTTACCGCTATCACACCAGAAGTTACACCCATAATCATTTCTACCATAGTGCCCCCGAAAATAAGGTGGATATAAAGATGGACGACATGAGAGCTCCCCAAAAGTGAAGCCAAAACATCTCGACCGCCTCCTGGGGGTGGGCTGCAGTATAGGTCATAAATCCTGCCCCACAATGTATTTAGTACAAACTAAAAACTCTATCACTCTGATGTATCTTCAAGTGTTAATTTTTCTGATCAGTTTGGTTTTGATCAGTTATTTGATGCTATAAAAAGGAGGTGAAACGTCATGTCTGACAGCTGAGCACTGCTCATGATTGAACGAGCGGGTGTATGGGCAGGACCACAGCCCGGTCACTACTGCGCAAGATCGCAGCGCTCGTATCTGGGATATTTTGGCTTCACTTTTGTACAGTGGGAGGAAGTGGAGATGCCTCGTCCATCTTTATTTATGTCAATGGTTGTAACTGATGACTAGTCCGTATTTCCAGCGCTTGGAGCAAAATCATTTTAAGCCATTAATATCTAGGTACACAGATTTGTCCAGGCATTTACAAATATCAATACGTTTAAAAATCATAATACAGATTTGGAGATTTATTTATTTTTTTGACACATTTACAGATTTTTGTTTATTAGGCACACAGATACTGAATACGCATTTGCAGATGCTAATTACGCACACACAGATTGAGATGCAGCTACATAACTCTCCACACACATTTGCAAATGGTTTTGCATCAATAATGGTCCCATAGTTTTCCAACAACTCATGAAGCTAGCTTAATTGGCTAGCTAGCAAGCTAAAATCTGCTAGCCACTGTTGGCATTTCAGACAACAAAATGAATGGTTGCCGGGAAAGCTAAAACAATCCGTTGATTAATTAAACGAGAAAAATATTTGGCAACTATTTTGATAATCGATCAAATTGTTTTATATCAATTGAAAAAAATCATCAGTTGTTTGATAGTTCCATCTTCTTAAATGTGAAACTTTTGAACCTTTCCTTTCCTACAAACGCAAGAACACGATTTTACACATGCTCGAGGAGAAGGGGAGCCTCTGTCTGAAAGACAAAGGCTAAGATTAACTTGCTGTGGAGAGATTGGGAGAAATATAAGAGTTTGACTCATTTGACATGACCAACAGAAACATGTGGAAATCAAGAATGACTTTCAGGTTGTAATACGGCTGGATACGGCGCCAATATCTTACATCTGTTTATGGCTAAAGCCTGGGAAAGGCACACATAAAAACAACATCTCATAACTATCAACTGAAGTAAGTAAGTCCTTCAAAGGCGGTTGAATCATGTGTGTGTTCAGGACTGTGCAAACCCAAAGACAATCTTAGGTGTTTATGTGATTGTGTTTATCTGCCTCTATTTTTCTTGGTCCTTTGTATAGACTGTGAATGTGCTTCTCTCTAATGTGTACTGGGGCAAGCTCCAGCAGCTGGACCTTTAACATGTTGAGCAGTACATTCAAATGAGAGAAACAGGAATGCTTATCCATATAAAACAAGCTGTGAATATAAAAAAAAAAACCCCATCACCTTTTCTCCCAGAGAAGACAATGTGAAGTGACTTAAATGTGCGAGTATCTCACTCTCATGGCTCCTTGGGACAGGGGTTTTCATAAACAGCAGTTTCAAGCTGTCCTCTTGTTCACATTTTGCGTTTCTCAATTGCTTTTGAAGTTTTAGAGTACTATTTTTCCAATAAAACGGACCCAGGAAATGGCCTGGACATGGCACAGATACCACAAGGAACAAAACATAACATAGACACAGATAATTAGAGTAATATAACCTGATTTCTTATTTGTTCTTTACTATATATGGTGAACAGTACCCTGCCATACACTGTACAATTTCTGGACAACAAGGGCACAGAGGAATACTGTACTGTGTTGCTGTTGAGGTGACTCTATGCCACTGTCAACCATTATGTGCTTTTTCTAACCCTAATTTTATTTTAATGGCACCATCCAACAAAGCAGTTGTTTCCCCTTTAGAGGTAAAAAGCAAATAAGAAATATGGACTGAAATTTTATCAACATTGCATGAAAGCAATGTTTTTGCAGAGGGTTCATGTGTATGCTAACAACATGCTATGAAATCTGCAGTATGTAGTAAAAACAGTTTAGTAAAGTGTGCCCTCTGGTGGGTATTGATAGGAATGAGCACATGGGACAGAAGTGCAGACGTTTGACAGAGGCATTAAAAGTGAAGGTACTTATTGTGAAAGAATGACCCTACTCAAATTGTATTATTTCATTATTGTTGTTAAGGGTTTATGGAATATCTTAATGTTGTAGCTGGTAACGTTGGGCTAATTTTAACTACTTTATACTGTATAATGCTCCTCAACACAATCGTATTTCAAAGGCAGATAACGTGCCTTATCATAATATCATCTGAAATGAAAAGAACAAGAGGCCTTCCTCAAAGCTGTAGCTAGTACCCTGCTAGAGTAACTGTCATTTACTTTTCACCAGCTGCAATTGATGACAGCTTGTATTTTTGATTGATCTGTTGAGAATGTTTCGAATTATGTCAGAAAATAGTGAAAACTCTCACATTTGAGAAGATGGAAACAAGAAATGTTTTGCATTATTGCTTGATAAACTACTAAATTCGTTATCAGAATTGCTGTTCATTAAGTAATCAATTAATCCACTGATCATCTCAGAACCACTCATTTGTTTATTGCTTGAATTTATGTATCTAATTGCCTCTTTTAGATATGTTTTTGAATGTATTTTTAATGTTTTTACCTTCAATTGCCTGCTCATATCTGTCTTTAATTTAGGCTGCAGACATTTTATCTATCTTATCATCTTATCTTAATGTTGAGCTTTTGTGTTTACTTGTGTGTACTTAATAAATACAACTTTACAGGCAATGTTAAAGGTTTAATCAGTGGGTCGTTCAGCACAAACCCATCTTGTGTAGCCAAACACTGAACAAAGCCTACATTAGTTTATTAGTTAGTTTATTAAAGGGTGTTTCAAAAGACACCCAATATCTTAGGTTGTATTCTGAGGGAATGTTTGCATAATGTTGCGCATGATATTTTCATTTGATTGACAAGTGCATGTTTTGGGTCTTAAGTCTGAATTAATTCAATGTAAGCATCATAGCTAAGAGCTAGCTAGAACAAACTGGTACAAAATATCTAGGCTATAACTTCTGTGTTGATCATCACATACCAAGCAGAGAGATTCAGTGTTTCCCTAACAATAAACCTTGGGTTAACAGTAAACTGAAAGCCCTGTTAAACCAGAAGAAAAAGGCTTTCAGGGAGGGTGACAGGGACAAAGCTAAGGCACTACAGAGGGAACTGAAGGTGAAGATTGAGGAGGGGAAACAAGCCTACAGGCATAAACTGGAACAACAGCTGCAGCAGGATGGAGTGAAGCAGGTCTGGTCTGGCATGAGGAAGATCACGGGTCTCGAGCGGAAGGGAGGATCGCTGCTTGATGGAGATCAGGACCTGGCTGATGACCTGAACATGTTCTTTAATAGATTTGACAGCTCCACCCCACCTTGCCTGTTGCCTGTGGCTCATACTCCTCCCTCCACCATCTCTATAACCTCACCTATAATACTCCACTCATCTCAGGTCAGGAGGGAACTGGACAAACTGAAGCAGGGAAAAGCAGCTGGACCCGATGGAATTAGCCCCAGACTGCTGAAGACCTGCTCCGGACAGCTGTGTGGAATTCTCACACGCTTATTCAACCTGAGCCTGCGTCTACAGAGGATCCCCACACTGTGCAAAACATCCTGCTTGGTCCCTGTTACCAAAAAGAGACACCCCACTGACTCCAATGACTACAGGCCTCACCTCACATATCATGAAGACCCTGGAGAGACTGGTCCTCTCCTACATCAGGCCCAGCATGTGCACGTACATGGATCCTCTACAGTTTGGATACCAGCCCAATATCGGTGTGGATGATGCCCTCATCTACATGCTACAGAGGACCCATGCACATCTGGACACCTCTGGTGCAACAGTGAGGATTATGTTCTTCGATTTCTCAAGTGCCTTACAATCCAGCCAGGGCTGCTGGGGGAGAAGATGAGGAGGATGCAGGTGGACTCAGCGCTAGTCTCTTGGGTCATGGATTATCTAACCTGCAGAACACAGTACGTGCGCCTAGAGAACTGTGTCTCTGGAAAAGTACTGAGCAGCACGTGATCAGCTCGTCATCAAACTCTGCAGAAGCCTGATAACGACCCGATCATTTGAATCAGGTGCGTTGGAAGAGGGAAACATCTAAAACATGCAGGGCAGTGGGTCCCCAGGACCAGGGTTGGGAAACACTGGTGTAGGGGACCGACCTGTCCACATTGTTGAAAATACTGAGCTTGCGGTCTTTGGCCACCAGGCAGTGATCCCTCTGGTGGCCAAAAACTGTTTTATTTTTATGTTCTTTTTTTTAATGGTTGGGATAAGGATTAGAAGAATAAGAATAGAATAAAAATAAATAAAAATAAATGTCTTCGGCGCGCCCATGTGCCCAGCTCAAACCTCACTCTAAGGTTTTCTGGAAAGTTCGGCAGCCCTGATACAAACAAGAGAGATAGAGAGAAAGCCGACTTAACACCAAATTTCATGAACCCGTGATTTGCGGGGAAACTCAGCGTTCAAGTGTATACATACTTACCAAAAATACGTAGGCTATTACTTCGATATGTCTCTGGAATGTTCGCAGGAAAAGTCCGTTATGTAAAAAACAAAAACAAAAAGACACTTGCTATGCCACCGAACAACCGCCAGAGGTCGACATGCGCTGTCCGTAAGGGAGAAAGCAGAGGATCCAAGTGAGTCGAGAGGTTTCACTCCCTCTTACTTCCGTCTTCGTACCCCACCTGTCTTGTTTCTCCGTTTCTGTTTAGAAAACAAAACAAAAAAAAGCCTAAAAGAGAATAGAAATCGATTTTCTGTTTATCTCATCATGTCTGATTATTTCCTCTGATTCTGTTTGATTTACTGTAACTAAATTAAGTTACTATTTGAAAAGTATAGTCTGGTAATTCAATTTTTTTTCTTCACTTAAACCAACATAGGCTACAAAAATGCAAACTGTGTTGAAACAAAGGCCATTCATTTGAGTGTTTATGTGCATCAACACCTCCAACCAGCTTTATTTCTAATTATTTTAATGCTACATTATGGAGGGAAATGCACATCAGCCATTAGGGCTTAAACACATTGGTGAGGCTGATCACTTTCATTAGACCAGTCTATTGACAAATCCATTAAACAAATATAATTGTAGGGTTTATGTGTAAGTGTGTGCAAATTAAATCCTATGCAGGCAGTAAAGCCACTTTAAATGACTGTAAATAGGAGTCGGCTTAAGGACCGTTGACCACTGATGACACCTGATGGCTGGGAAGCACAGCAGTATGAAAGCAGTGTCACTGACATCACATGTGATATCAGTAATGCACACTCCTGATTGCTGTTACATGAATTAGCTGCTCCAGTTGGCTATCCTGCCAGATTCAGTTTCATTTGAATTTTAGATGCCTGACGTGCAAATGTGATTTCCTGAACCACATTAACATCTAGATAAACACATTTTTTTTGGATGAAAAAATAAAAGTAGATCTCTGAAACCACAACAGCAGTGCACACATATGGGTTATAAGGTTTGCAGCCCCTTATGTGAACGATTTTTTAATTGGGTTATTCATCTATCAAATAGACAATCTTTAATCTAAATAGTGGAGTCAGTGACAGATTCTCTCACTTTAGTGCTGCCATTTTCTTTCATGAGACTCAACTTAATGTCCTTGAATTTCCCACGCCATTTATTCAATTTGAAACAGCATACTCCCTTAGTGTGTGTGCATGTGCGCAGGTGTGTAAAAACTGCTTTCAAGGATGTAAAGAATACTTTTTTTTTTCAAGAAGCTTCACAAGACTCAATAAATTAAAAGTTCAGCATTAAAGCAAGGTAATATTGCCTGCAGAACATCTGTTGTGATACTTTACTGATAAGGGATCATGTATGTATTAACAGTTAACAGGCTCATTGGTTTTTAAGTAAAATTCACTATGTTGACCACTGAGCCTTGAGACCAGTTGAGCTTTGTTGCTATGTGACAGGAAGTGTCCCTGGATGCCTCGTACATAGAGATGCGAAAGAACGATGAAGGATGATGCCCCCAGAGGCTCTCAGTCCACGTGTTTGTGTGTCTGGCAGATGGAAGCCTCAGTTTAGACACCCAAAGCAGGAGGGGTTAGCACATATTTCACAAGGATCCAAAGGCGTGATGATATATACTGTAAGGTGCAAGAAAAGAAGCATAAATATTCATCCGACCTAAAAGATGTTCTTGTATTACCTGGTGGCAGCTTTTCAGTTGTATGTAATACTTCTAATATTGATGATGGTATCCATATCTGTCTCAATACAGCAACCAGGGTGCCATCTGTGTCTAATGGGCCTTAATGGTCCTCAGAGACTATTTGCACAGGTTTCCACAGGCCTCTTGTCTGCCATTATCATTCTTGAGCCACTTTATGGTGCAGGATATGCATAATGCAGAGTGCACAGTGACCTCTTGAGCAAGCCTCTGTCTGTTGTCAGTATCTTTAATCTCAATTGTGAAAGAGAGTGATTGTAACACCTTTCAAGAGCAGACATGTCGCAAAGTGCTTCACAGAGGCAATAATGCATGAACATATAGGTACATTTAAAACATGATAGAGCAAAAAATAAACAAAGAAAAGAGATAGACAAATAACGTATGGGCAAGTCTAAACAAATGGGTCATAAGTTGCTTTTTAAAGGTGTACACAGTGTCCACAGGTCTTAAGTCCAATGGAAGGGAGTTCCAGAGTTTAGGAGCCACAACCTCAAATGTATGGTCTCCTACCAGCAGACCCTGATCCGAGGACCTTAAAGACCTGCTGGTGATATAAAGCAGCAGTAAATCTCTTATGTAGGCAAGTGCCTGACCATGTAGAGCTCTATAGATGATCACAAGAACTTTAAAAATGGATTCTATATTTTATGGGAAGCCAGTGGAGAGAAATTAAGATCGGTGTCACGAGACCTTTTGGAGCAGCATTTTTGGACTATTTTTAAACGATTGAGGGAAGGTTTCATGAAGCAGGTGAAAAGGGAGTTGCAGTAGTCAAGACAGGACGATATAAATGCATAAATTTACATTTCCATCTCCACTTGAGACACAATGGGCCTGAGCTTTGCAATGTTTCTCAGCAGGAAAAACAGAGGAAACAGTAAAAGATCAACAGTTTTACATGTTGGTTCCTGGTCCATAGATTTCTTGTTGAGGACCTAATCTTTGTGGTAAGAGACCAAAGACCATCCATTATGATAGGGACAAGACTAGGGGAGGCAGAAATAAGGATTCCTGTTTTGTCTGAGTTTAACTGTAGGAAATCATCTGCCATCCAGTTTTATAGTGTTCAGGCAGGTATTCAAAACTGGCAATATAGTTATATTTTGAAGTTTAAATGACAAATATATATGAATATCATCTGCATAGAATTGATAGGATGTACATTTAAACTGCCTTATTATCTGTCCAAGGGGAAACATGTACAGGGTGAGCAGAATAGGACCAAGCACTGGACCCTGGGGCACACCACAATAAAGAGTTTCAGAAGAGAAGGTTGCCAACAAAAACTTCAAAACTCCTATTGGCAAAGTAGGAGGAAACCACTGCAGGGCTGACCCAGAGACACCCAACCACTGCCTAAAAGTCTGTGTGTGGTTGTTTCCTTTTCGCTAACCAGGTAGTTCAGTAGTTTGTGGTGGAGGTTGGTTATTCAAGAAAATAGTTTGACGTTTTGGGAAATACACCTTTAGAGATGTTGGTTCCCCATGTTTCCAGTCCAAGTGCTAAGCTAAGCTAACCAATTGCTGCACCTGTTGGATCCTCTTTGGTTAAAGACCCAAACCAGCAATTAAGTGACAAAAGTATTGTCAGTGTAGCCAAAGCCTGATATAGCGTATTCCTCTGTGCCATAAAGCTGCATTGTTGTCCAAAAACTATTAAAAACACATCAACGAAAATATCCTTTCCTTATAACGAATTTGGTTACTACTGATTTGAAATCCATCACACATAACCTGTCTTGGTGTTGTAATTACCCAGTATTGCACATAATATGTATTAATCCATAGCTGAAAAATGGTCCCAGACAAATGCACTATTTACTTCTGTTTGAGTACGATTTACAAAAAAAAAGTGCTGCTGTTTGAAGAAATTACTTCGTCCTAAACTATGTTTTTGACCTGTTTGTAAAGACTTAATGTCATCATTAGGAACCAACAGTGTTTGGGCTGACTGGTACAGTTGGAAAATATTAAGAGTTTTTGTTCTGGGTATGTCTTTTCATGGGATCTGTTGCCAGCCGTTTCCTTTCATGTTGATTGTTCCAAGAACATACACTGGGCATGCCATATTCTTATGTAAAGACACTTCTATGTAAAGACACACATTGTACTTTGTTCCTGCAGTACTATCTGCTTATTGTGATTAAGTCTATATGTCATGAGCACAACTTCTTATCCATGCCATGCTTACCTAGTCTGGATAAAACAATGTCTGCTCCCTCCCCTTGACACACTGGCCGAAAGATCTGTGGCAGGAGAGGGTTGGTGCAAACGGCCATGATGCTTGTCTCCGAGAGGTGAGGGCTAACATTGTCGTCTAACTCCATCAGCTTCTTTAGCTGTTTCACTGTCTCCACTGGGAAGCTTCTTTCTCCAACCTGTGGAGGGAAGAACCAAGGAGAACTCCGAGGCACGAAGAGAAAATCTGACATGCTAAAAATCTTCCAAGGGCAGGTGGATGAGGTGCAGGTAAATTAACAGAGAGTGAGTGTGCAGTACAGCTCTTGTAATGGGAATGACAAGATGTGCAAAATGAACTTTTTGTAAAAATTTGAATGGGAAGAGAGAACTGGATAGCCACTTAAGTTGTGGCTTTGCACTACAGAGAGAACATTAGAACTTTGATGCCTCGTTCAGACATTTGGATCTAGTTAACTGCCCAGCAGGAGATTCGGCCTCATCTCTCTGCATGTTATCACGTTTCTCCTTCTCTATTTGTCTGTCTCTCCCATCTGTGTGAATGCTGTACTGTCTCTTCTGTGTTTGTGTGGCCTGTTCTCCTTCCAGGTCTCCATGGTTGAGAGGAGGTGCTGCTCGAGGTCCTCTTGGATCCATACTCCTCACATGTTTTATGATCTATATTTGTATTTTTGTCATCAAAATGTATGTATATATATATATATATATATATCGTTATTTTTTGCTGATCTATTCTGTATGTGATCCCTCTCCTCTTGGAAGAGCAGCAGAGGTTTCTTCCTTTTTCCTGCTTTTTAAGTTTTTTTTATTGGGAAGTTTTTTCTTTTGCTGTACAGATTGTAAAGCCACTAAAGGAACTGTGTGATTAGTAATTCTGTTCTATATAAAAAATTGACTTGATTTGACTGAATAATTGTTGAAATGCACGTTAGAGAAGGTGAAAGACATCTTAAAATCAGTCTTCGACCTCAAACCGGTCTGACAATATCTGGTTTTTCCCAAAAAATTCCCCTTTGGTGTCAACTGCAACTATTCCTAAGATTCATTACGAAAACTGAGTGCAAAGAAAGAAACGAGCCAAATAGCCTGATTGATGAGACAAGAAACGGCGACAGTATTGCCAAGAACAAGTGATACTCACCTTAACCTGCACAGCTGCAGCTCCTCCACACATGCACAGCACCACAAAAAGGACAACACTGAGCACTCTCATTTTCAGATGATGCAAGATGCCTCTCAGTTTAGAGGAGTGTTTCTTCTGTGGGTGAGGAGAGTAAAGGTAGGGAGGGCACTGACTCTGACTGGTCAGAGATAAACAAAGGCTGGTGTATTGTGAGTGCACTGGATCCTCTTTTTCAGTTTATAACCACTACCTACTAAATATGTTTATATCTCTATCTCTGATGTTTTCTCCGTCAGCACTGTATTTCATTATTGACTTTGCCTTTTATTATAACACATCTGATGCCACAGTGCCACCTAATAAATCTCATCCCTTGTCTCTCTCCCACAGATATTCACCACAGAGCTGTCTGATAAGGACCCAGCCATATACGTGCAGAGCTGCTCCATATAGGTCACCTGTCTTAACAGCTGTGATCTTTTCAAATGATGACGTTTTGCAGATGCAAACTGCAACTTTTTTGTTTGCTGACGCAGTTTAGGTATCATGTCAATTAAAGACACTTTTACTCCCTTATTTTAAAATACACAATTTTAAATCAATGAAATGAGAAGTGGCTTCAATCAACTTTGGTGAGAAGCAGCCCATTCCCAAATGATAAAGGTCAAATCTGTGACGTCATTGTGAGTCACAGTCTGGAGCTCCTCCATTAACAATGAATCCGGGCCTGTCTGTGTGAACTCAGAGACTTTGTTTCAGAAGTGACATCAAAGTCACAGAATTCACCTAATTTGGCAGGTCTTAGTCTGCTGAATTAAAAGAGGAAATCCAAGCCTCTCCCTTTTTTTCTGTTTCCTTTTTAGAACTTTGAGCGAGACTTTGTATTTTGGACAAAGAGACAGGAGGTAAAAATGAGCCTTGTCAGACTAAGGGTGGTGTTGAATGCATCATCATTTACTATAGCCACAACAAAAATATGAATATGAACCTAGAAATATGCTAAATGTCTGAGCTCCCACTACTCATCCACCATAAGAGACCCAGGTCTTTAGTTTACCGATTTAAGTCACGAATACTATATAATCAAATAGCAGTTAATGAAAAACTACAAAGTAAAGAGACAAGTATTGTTTAAACAAAAAATCAATTAAGACTGAAGATTTTCATTGGTTTTCCTTGAATATGCCTCATACAACTCGACAGTATGGAGGTCCAGGTGGACATTTAAACACATAATCTTAATGAAGTTCATCTTGAAACCGATTTTCTCTCCGGGAAAAAACAGGTTGTTAAAGGAGAGAAGTAAATGTCTGTTCTGTGTCCAACCAGAAAATGAATGATTTACATGGAACTTGAACACTGAATTTGAAATACTGGAAAATGAGAATGAAAGCGCTATTTGGACCAGTACAGGTCCCAAAGTAGAAAAATAAAGGATTTGCAGGACATAAATCCAATTCCCCACCATTAATGGAAAGGTCCAGTCTGCCACACAAAAAAGTGAAATATATGAGAAAAAATTCAATATATGAACAATGCATGTTCCAGATAGTTTTTCATTATGAAAGTTGCTGTAAATATACACAATATAAAATAATATAAAAATAATCATTTATTTTGAAATCATAGTGTAATCCTCTGATAAAGAGTTGTCTATTTATAATTTAGATATTGAATTTCTCCCTATGTTTACTTTTTCCTGTTATTTTTCTCACTCACATTGATCCATTTTAATCGGTATAAAAGCACCCTTGGCTCCTAATTTCACTTTTAAGCAATTCCCAACAACTCCCATTTTACAAACTGCAATTTCCAGTACTGTCCAATAAGTTAAAAAAAAAAAAAAAAAAAAATCATGTCAGGAAATTATCTGTTGCGTAATAGTGAACTGAAATTTCAAAGATTAAAACACATTTTGTTATCTTGATTTGGAAGATATAGTTTGAGTAGGATTGTTTTATAATCACATCTCAGCAATCAGTGGAGGTATAAGTGTTTTGATTATAGGTGACACTGAGAATTATTCAGCGAGACCCTGCAGTAAAATCAAATGTAATTCTTTCCAGAACAGTCGGTTCATAGGTCCAGGACCATTAACTTACTGATTAAATATGGGCCGGAGCAGCAAGGGTGAAATGTATGATAATTTACAAACATGGGCTTTTTAGATAAATAGTAAAATTTACTCAGGCAGGGAAGGCCAGCCAACTTTATCTTACGAAAGGATCTGTGGTGAGTGTCGTAATTACCACCTGTAATGAAACTGTGTGCAGAATGATAAACTGAGTCAATGTCAGAGTGTATGCTGCATCATGCTGATATATTAAATCCAGAACCGAGAGGACAACAGCTTCAACAATTCTCTTTCAGTCAGGACCACTATAGTCAAAGAAACCTAGATTAGGCCAACCATTTGCAGTAAGTTATATTGTGTTTGGCAGTATGGCTCTGTTCTGGGAGCTCCCTGCCTTTCTACATGCCTATGTGGAAAGCCCAAAAGCAGGAAGAGCACACTTCCCTGGGGTAGAGAACAGAGAAGGCATCAGTGACAACAAAAAATACATTGATTAGGTCAGACACAGCATAAAAATGAGGAGCTGGGGTGGAGGTGGGTTGCAAAGCAGCTTGCAGAGTAAGCAGGAAGAGCAGGCAGGGAAAAGCAGCTTAAATAGCACGCCCTGTATGAGAATTGCCAATTGGATGCATAGAAGATGCTGTGGGCTGGCTTTTAGATCAGGAAAAGTGAGCTGAGCTTGACTTCTCTTGCCTGCCTGAACTAATGCAAAGGGCTGGGGAGACACTGGGAACCGGGCAGGGCTAACGAGGCTGATGAAGAACAGGTGTGCAGAAAAAAAAAGCAGCGCTGGAAGCCAGGGGAGTGAAGGGGAGAGGCCACACCCACACAAATAAACAGACAAGAGGACAGAGGAGCACTAGGAAACACAGGAGGAATAGGAACACACAAGAAAACAGAGTAAATCAGTGACGGCACGTATCCGCACTGCCAGGATGTAAATCTGGAGGAGTCTTTTTTTTTAAATAATTGATTTTCCCGAAAAACCTGTCAAATTTAAACATATTGTAATTGTTCATAGCCTAAAATGGCTTTCACTAAAAAGTGAAAGTAACACATGAAGACCACATCTATAGTGTGTTATGGGGGGCTTTCAAGGTGTATTACAGTGCATTCATAATGTTTTATGACCACATCCATAAACACACATAGTGCTCTGTCAACAGTCATGAAACATTATAGATGTGACTAACGGATTTTCAAGTCCAAGCACGCATCTATAATAATGCGTGCTTCATCATAATGTTTCATTGTTGGTGGGAAGTAAAGTGCATTTAAAAGAATCAGTCAACCTCTAATTTATAACTAGTCCAGAGTATCCAACGTGTAATTGAACCTATAATTCATTATATGTCACATCTATAATGTGTTATGACTGTCGATATAGTGCATGAGAAATCATTGTGTTTTTATGAATATAGTCATGATGTATTATGAATGCATTATATGAATGCCTGCATAACGCATTATAGATGTGGTCTTCTTAGAAAGTGTTACCAAAGTGAAATAGAGTGTGTGTTTTCCCTATAAAGCAACAGCAACAAAATAGAATTTGCCTTGTTGGCAGTGCTGCACAGACGTACTGTACAACTGTACTCTCTGCAAATGATGTTCCAGTCGCTTTGGATCATTACATTAATCATCAGCCTTCAGCTTTAAGGCTGTGAATATATGGCAGGTGCTGGAGTGGGTATCTGGATATATGTAATTCACTGACAGCATATCTGTATAATGAGGTAGTTAAGTTGAGTCAGATAAGATGTATAAAATAAAATATTCACAACATAAATCATAGTATGGTACATATATATGACGCTGAAACGAAGACGAGGTAGGCTTGAGCATTAAAAAAACAGGCAGTAGAGAGGCAGCAGCACGGAGTAACTCCTATTCATCTTGTAGATGCAGCAGGTGGTCATTAGACAGGGCCTGTGGGTGTGAGGGTTAATAAATAATGGCAGACGTGCCTCAAAAAACAAAACAAAACAAAAACCCTTTCATGGGTGAGTAAAGAATAGAAAAGTTCTCCCCTCTCTCTCTCCTGTGCTGCTCCTCCAGGTACTGTGCTCTCCTTGTCCTGCAGCGGGTGATTGGGAGCAGATGCGCCCACTTACTCATCATGATCGGAATACAAAGACTGGGAGAGGAGCTGCAGACCGGTGGGCCATTTAGTCGACATCGTATGCAGACTTCCGCTTGTATGTGCCACTAGCATGGTGCCAGGGCTTACTCCTTCTTGGAGGGAAGGTACCTGTGAGTTTTGTGTGCTGTATGATTGATTTTGTATTTTAAATAGATGTCCACTTGTCAGTTGATGTAAGTGTTTAGACTTTAATTTACTAATAAATCCTTTGTTTGTGCTTATACTTCGTTTTCCTTCCTTCTTTTTCTCCAGGTTATTATTTAGGCCTAATTTTACTCCCATCATCCCTAACACTTTCTTGGAGTTGTAACACACATTATACAGTATTTATAGTTTGTGAACTTTTTTAATACTCGCACATGTGTCTGAAAGCTGTGGTTTCCTTGTAGAATAAACAAACTAAACTACAAATATTAACAAATAGTTTAAAACCCACTATGTATACGGTCTTAAAATTGTGATATGTGGCACCTTGGCTCGTAAGTATAAAAAATAAACTGATAAACTTACGCTACCTGCCCAGAAACCACCGTAAAATAGCTTCTTACTCATTTAAGTTGAAAATCTGGGAGCTAAAGACCTCGATACATTTTTCAGAGGAGACCAAAACAAAGCTAAAAGGCCAGTAAAATTCACTTCACATTGGTGGTTCGATACCTGACTCCTCTTGTCTGCATGTTGAAGTGTCCGTGGGCAAGATACTGAACCCCAAATTGCATGTTTGTGTGAATATCATGGTTTTGTGATTTTGAGTAGTTGGGAGACCAGAAAAGTGCAATTTAAATTTGCCATTTACTGGAAGTCTGAACATATTTGCTAAAAATATAAGGCAGAGCTATATCTTATGTTATATCTTATCTTTTTAATGTTTTCTGCCCCCTATTGGCCAAAAATCAATTGAGGGCGCATTAAGTATATTTATGACAAGACATTTCCCACAACATGGCAAATAATCTGCAAATAGTAAAATAGTATTAATAATAGGGATTATAGTGTTTGAATTTGCAAGAAAGAGCACAATATACCCATAATCATTGAAGGCTTTTTATTCAAAACAAATTTAATAAAAAAGAAAAATGAAAAAAGAAACTTCTCTTTTAAATATGTGTACAAACCTTGGTAAGATAGAAATGTAACAAACCATCTGAATTTCAAAAATAAAATGTATAATATGCTAAAAAGTAACAGTTTGCAAAATAAAAATGTTAATTGTTTTGGGTTTGTTTGACTTGTTTAATGTTTAAAGTGCCCAATGAACCTCTCTTATGGACTATACAATTATCGTCTCATTGCAGGCAAACATTTTAGAAATTCCCTGAAAAAGTTTTGAGGGAGGAGGAGGAGGAGGAGGAGGAGGAGGAGGAAAAAAAAATCACAAGTCTTGAAGCTGGGAAAAATGTTTCGGGTATGCTGGATTTGTTTAGCAGCCAGTGCAGGCAGCAAAGGCGCAGATCTCGCAGACGTCCAAAGGAACCACAGCTGAAATGAAAAGAAAGACATCAGGAACACTGTTAAACCACCCGTACCTCCATATGTAAACCTTACATGTTCACTTAAAACTCCATCACAAAGATTGACTGTTCAATAGTCTCACCTAGTCTGGAGAGAGATGCAGATGCTCCTCTCTGCCTACAGAGGGGCAGGAACTCCTGCGGGAGCATTGGGTCGGCACAGAGGGACACGTGGCTCGCCCTGAGTCGTGGGCTTTGTTGTCCTGTCACACTGCTGCTCTCTGCCAGCTCGTGAAGCCTCTTGACGGCTTCAAGCGAGAAAGACAATCCATTCTCCTGGAGAGAGAGGGCAGACGTTAAGAATGAAAGAACTTAACCAAAGGCCCAGTTTGCTGACGTAAAAGTACTTTAAATAATGTGACAGTACAAAAGTATGTGGCAGAGGTTTGCACAGTTTTAGTGTGGTTTGCAATCCATAAGAGCAAAGAATGCAGGCTTGTTTAATAGCTGTGCCGCCTGTGTGTTCTAACCTACATAACCTATGAATAAATACAGTCACTGCTTCTTCTAACTAGTAGAAAATTGCCCGTGCAGGCCAGGCAGTCTCGTCTTGAAGACATCAGTCATACAGAAATGTCAAGCGATGCACTCACTTCAACTTGCACAGCCTCAGATGTCCAGCCGAGAGCCAGGACGAGGACAGCGATGATGGTGAGTGCAGCCTTCATGGTGACAGCTGATGGTAGTTCGTCTTGCAGTTCGTCTTTTGCCTCTTGCTGCTGATGTGTTCAGCGGGTGCTCAGCTCAGTGTGATCTTTCCTACCGTCCGCAATCCGCCTTTTAAACAATTCTGCACCGCAGCTCAGCGGTCATGTGACCAGAGGTGCTACAAATGGGAGCAAAGTTTTTCTCACGGGTTAATGAGTAGTGAAAGGTGTTTTACGGGCTCGTAAAGGGGAATTCATAAATCCTACTTTGACCTTATCACCTGTCTGATTATGTTTTATGGATCTCTGGCTCACTTGGCTTCTCTGTCTTGTAGAATTGATCACACCTCTGGTGGGTTAAACAGTTACCATTTACTCAATTGGTGACATTGATGCCACACCAGTCCATTGTTAGAAAGTCCTGTTACTCACATATGCAAATTATTGAACTTTGTTTTATATGTTGGAGTGTCTGAAAGAAACATAAGAGAAACGAAAGAAACGAAAAGTCCTACATCTTTTATATTTTTCAATATGAATGTGATGTTTTTACACAGTATTATTACACAAAATATTACAGAAAAACACTGCTAAATTGTCAAGCCAGGTGCTTTTAGTGCCTTGCTTTTCGTACAGTCTTATGAGGGACAACACTCAGCTAAAAACAAACCTTTAAATCTATATGCAAATATTATTTTATCCCCTGTGAGTTGCCTGCAGAATCTCATTAGCCAGTGATGTGGAGTAACATGAGTTGAGTGCTGTTTCTGCTTCTGCTTTAGAAAAAAATGATGTTCAGTTTATTTATTTAGCACTTGAGCCTGGCCACATCTGAACTAATTAGCCCCTGTGTGGGTTTTATGCACCTCTCCATCACATTTTCTTGTTGTTTGTGAGTATACTAATTTATATCCTTTGTGTATGTGCAAATTAATACAAATTTTAAAAAAAAAATCATTGGTAACAAATGTGAGATATGGCTATACTTCCTAAAAGATTTTTAGACCAACTAGGGTTTGCTGAAAAACAGTTTCAGAATGCAGGTGTGGGTTGAATCACAAGACCAAGAGAGAAGATTCTATCAATTAGTTACTTCAAATAACCTAAATATCTATAGATGAATTTATCTTGAAGCTAAAGATCTCTCCTTCTAGTAACAAAGTCAGACTAACAAGGTCAAAAAACACTTCAACGCAGACAGACAGACACACCCACTGCTGCAGAAATCAAACCTGTGACCTTCCAGTAATGGCACGGCTGTCTGATAGTCACAGCTCTCCTGTGTAGCATGACGATTTTGAAAAAAAAAAAATCAATTCACTTCGCTTATGAGTGGCACCGAGCATGCACCCATACACAACTGTGTAAGGGTGTGACACGTCAGGGACATGTCTGTGAAGTTTATAATAAGCTCATTAAACACAATTCTTCACACAGAGCAGGACGGATGTATCTAAGGAACAGACCCGGGGTCGCACCTTGCTTCTCAACGGTACTGTCGTCATCAAACTTTAATTTCTGGTAGAAATGGCGCATGGAAACAGAAAAATCGAATTCTCTGTGTCTGATATTTAATTAGTAATGTTTAAAATAGCGATTGATGAGGTGATTGTACAGTCAATAAAGGATAAGGATGATGGCATTTTAACCTTTTTTAAATATATCAACAGTTTCCCCGAAGAAACCTAGACTAATAATGAATTTACCCTGCCAATAAGTATCATCAGTGTAGACACATGGTTCTCCTTGAGTCCCAGATCCTCAGGAGTCCTCTGAGTCCAGCCTCTTTGTGTGGCCATCACTTTGGTAATTTAATTAACTGCTAATTTGTTTTGCCAATACTGCACCATGAAAATAACAATTTAAAGGTGACCTAATGGGGATCTTAAAGAAGTATTTCACCACTGGAAGGATGGACTTTTTAAAAAATTAATCTGAGCTGTTTATGCTGTAGAAAGACACTAATATTTTTGAAATTGGTGCTACATGGCTAGAGAAAAACGCTTGTTATATTCCCTTTCGCTCAAAAGATGTAAAACTTACAACAACCAGAATGCAGTGCTGCACTGGACCTACAGTACTACAAGTTGGTCTTGGTTTTCAAGCAGGAAACAGATTACAGCCTGGTGACAATCCTTCTCGTGTCACAGCTAAACAGGACACTAAAACATGTTGCTGAAAACATTTGAGTGACAGACAAGGAGGGGCCCCCTGGTGACTTAAACTTGGGTTTCCGCCCACAGTCATGACAGTCCAAAGACATGCATTCTGAGTGTGTGAATAGTTCTCTATTTTTTATGATCCAGGGTGAACCCCACCTTTTGTCTCATGTATAATGGGATAGGCTCCTGCCCCCAGTGACACCACACAGGATAAGTGGGCGTGACAGTGAGAAATAATGCCAGCAGTATGCTTCATAGTCTGTATTAGTCATCATTAGTTGCACAGTATGCATCATACAGTCCATGCAGACAGGTGGGAGTACAAAGTGATGCTGAGACTGCATTGTTAATCAATAATCCTCACTTCAGACAAGGCAAGCCTTTACCAAAACAGGTTAAGGTTGAAATCAGGCCAAGAGGCTGCCAGGAAAGCAGAGAGGCTGCAGGTTGACGTGCAGCAGAGACAAAAAACAAATTAGGGTGCGGCAATGCACTGTAACATTTTAAGTTTGTGGAAATATTAAAAACTCAGCATTATCCTGCCCTGATATGTTAAAAATAAGTTTAAAGCGATGGATTTGGCTCTGTGCTGCTCCTAGAAGCAGACTATGTGTCGGGGATCAAAAACTTAAGGCAGATCGACCTCTTAATTCAACCAAGATACTGTTCGTCAACACAAAATTTACAGTTTGTCCAAAAGGTTCTCTGTTGAGCCAATAGGAGGGGGGAAAAAAAGTCTCCAAGTCATGGGAAAGGGTGGTTAGTCAGACAGGTAAGACTAATGAGGACCATTTAGGCCGGAGGGAAGTAAATCATCAGCCTGACTGTGAATAGAATCCTGAGTATTTCGTCAAGTGGGTCAGCACCTCACCAACCCCTCTTTATGTGTGAAAGTGAACACACAACCTTTTGAGTGTAAGACCCAAATTCCTTTGGCAGCAAAACAAGCTATAAACACAACATTGACATGTTAGCACCATCTAAATTTGTTACGGGAAAAGTGATGGAAAACAGCTGCTTACTTAAACATCTAGCAGACACGAAGCAGCATTGATTTGAAGTCAAGTTTCTTGCCAGCTGGTTAATATAAGACCAATATTTACCCTCTCCGAGCTTTGTTTTGCTCTCCAGGAACTCCTGAAGGCGTATCCTGAAGGATATCTGGCCTTTTAGCCATGCTTGATACTCCATACGTTCACCAGATGCTAACTTTGTCTGCTGTTTGGTGCTGAGCATTTGTTGCTAAAAATGCCTAGAAATAATGCTGATGAGAAAAGTAAAACAGTCAAAACAGTGAAGAAGTGGGCTGTATAACCAAAACAAGGAGCTGAAAGACACCAAAACCCTCTGCAGAGCTGAGAGGGTCTGCAGGTGAATATTCTTTCCTTTCACACCGCATGTTGTCATCTGATCTATTGTTCATATAAAAGTGTGTGTGCCCAGGCTAATTAATCAATTAATTCATTAATTCATTAACAGTGAAATACTACGGCAACTATGAGACCACTTTTTATCACTATCACTATATTTGAATTTTATCACATGTGAAATGAATAAATCTGCATACTTTGCATGTATAAAATCAAAACTAAGACTCTAAAGCAACGTCTAAACGTGATATGAAATGCAGCTCCTCACTTTTGGCTGCCACCATCAGATCCATCCCGGAAGTCAAAACATAATTTCAAAGAACTGAGCCATAAAGGCAGAAATTAGCAGCTTTATTCCCACTAGAATAAAAATCATTTGACTTGTTTTTGTCTCATGCTTTCTTGAATTAGTAACAAGTTGTTTATCACAGTTTTTCCGACAGTGCTATTGCTGTCAGGCACGAAGGCCGATTATGGCAATGATTATCTACTCGCAGTGATTAAGTAGATCGTTTTAAAACTGATAAGATAGAAATTGCATGAATGACTATTATTAGTTTCAATGTCCTCAGTGTGTTTTCTATGTTGTGTGTTACAGGATTGTTGTTTTCAGTTACAAACTGTGGTTAAACCATAAGATCATTGTAAATTAATGATGGTTGAATTCATATTTTGACATTTTGGGGTACTATATATAGGCTACTTATTCACTTTCTGTCGAAGGTTAGATAATAAGATCAGTACCACTCACATATTATTGTAAGGTAAATATGAAGCTACAACCAGCAGCTTATTAGCCTAGCTTAGCATAGATACTGTAAACCGAAAAGTGTGAAAAACGACATGTTCACTTTACATTTTCTGTATGGATTTAGAAAATCATCATAAAACATGTTAATTATTGAGCTTTAGAGTTGCCAGTAGCCGGACTACCTAAATCCCTGTTTGCAGCCTTTATGCTAAGCTAACCAGCTGCTGGCTGTATTTTTATATTAATTGTACAGTGAGTGGGGAAAACTGAAAACTTTGCATACTGTCTGGGGAAAACTGTCATTTAGGAAGTTAAAAAATGTCTTCTTATATAATCCTTGAATCTGCGTGGGTGATGTATAAACTCACTGACGGATCAATTTAACCAGGTGTCACAATTTGTAAGATGTTACCTCTTATCTGAGCCTTTGAGTTTACTGTCTAAAGCTGTAACCTAGACAAATCATCCCCCCCATGACCAAATGTGTAAGGATTTCGCTTTCAACTTGTGTAAAGATTTTGCTTTCAAGTCTGGTCACGGCATAAAAAATGGATTGTTATGGAGAATATCATCACTAATCATGAGTGTCACGCTTGGAGTGCTTTAGTTTACACTCTTTATTAGACAAGGGCCAACAGTGGCGGCTTTACTACAAAGCCATAAATTGATACAGATGGCTCCTCCAGTTGCTGCCCGACCGAACTTTTGGAGATTTATCAGGAGTGTCATTTTTACACTCGTCGGAGTTAATCCTCACCAATAAATCAGTCCAGTTTACTTTACCTGCAGGCTTGGCGTCATACTGGTTAGTGTCGTATTTATTGCCACTGTTCCCATCACTTTGCTATCACTTACACCTTTGTAGAAACATGAGAATTTTGACACTGGTTTAAAAACTAGATTGTATTAAATATTGTGAAATACAGAGAGATTTATCTGATGGTGATCAGCTTAATCCGAATTGCATGAACTCCATTGGCGAGGGCTTGAAGGTAATGGATGTGTGTTCATATGAAAAAAGTCCTGCACTCCAGCTTTAAGATGTTATAAGCTAAAATGCTGGAACCTACTGCTCTAATAAATTCCAGTTGTCAATTTCTCAAAAAAAAACCCAAACAAACCCAGCAAATAAGGAGAATTACACTGGTTTTCTTGTAAAATCTCGGTTGTGTTATGATTTTCACAGAAATGCGGAAGTGACAACTCTGGCAATACACTGAGTTGCATTTTAAATGGGTGCTGATCTTATCTTATCTGTTACGGCAATTAAAAAAAGTTGTGCCAGGAAATGCCTTGTACAAAACAATCAGAGCCGTGATAAGTAACTTATTACCAAGTTGCATTGGTTAAAAGTGGCCAGCTCAACTGTATGTGCATCACAGTGGGACTGATACACAGACTTCAGTGTTTTCTTTTGTTTGTTTGTTTATATATTTGATGATTTGACATTGATTGTTGTTAGGGACCTACATGTGCAAGCACGATTCTGGGTTGCCATGAGATAATATGATAATCAACACTGTTGGGGCCCTGGGTAAGATTCTGCTTTGGGTACTCTCACTCCATAACTTAACTACCAAGTCATTTATTCAGCTTCTTTTTTTTTTTTGACAGCCTAAATAACTCACTACAATACACTTGTGAGAGTGTATTCAAATGTTTATCTGTTTTGATTATTTTCAAGAATTTATTGCCTCTGATTATCAGTCGGTACAAAAGCCAATCTGTTGAGCAACATATAATATAAAACACATAATATATTGTAGCTACAAGTGATAATTTGAATATTCAGGCTACAAGAGTAAATAATTTCAGCTTGATTAAAAACAGAACTTTTCAATAATGTTCCTACAACTACAGATGAAATGTCGCCTGGTTAATTGACAGTTAATTGGACTGGGGGTGGATCTGAAATGAATGGAGGAATCTAATTATGGAATATTAAGATTTTAGACCCTATCTGTAACTCATTTAGTAGGGGGTTGGACATAAATTGCAAGGTTTGCTCCCTGAGTTCCTGCTGTCAATCAAAGTGTCCCTGAGCACGACGCTGACCAACAAAATGCCCCCATGTCTGCCAAAGGAAGGTGATTGAAAAGATATCTAGAAAACCATACAGATTTTGTTTTTTTAATCTGGGTTATTTTTTGTCCCCGGAGATGGCGATGTCAGTTGGTCCACCATTTTGGTCCAGACTGTAATATCTCTACAGCCTAATTATTGGACAGATCGCCATGAAACTTGTAACACACATTCATGTTCCCAACAAGATGACTTAAAATAACTTTGGTGATTTCTTTAAGGCCATACTGTCTGCTGTAGTTATCCATTTCTACCGATAGCTCAGTCAGCCATGGAGCTAGTGGCCCTGTGGCTGACTGGATTGTACCCGGAGCACGACTTCGGATCACGGGGGAGTCACAGCAGGCGATGATCATGACTGGACACCAGACTGGGACTAGACACACCATCCGACGGAGGCCAGTGTGACGATGATTGACACAATACAGAGGTGACTCCGGGGATGCGAAGACACGGCAGGTGGGAACGGGAGAGAGGTGAAGCAGCAGAGAGAGACTTGGGCATCAGCAGCGATCGAAAATGGCGTGTAGAGACAGATTATTTTCACATCTTACTCAGTTCAAAAGCCTTTGTTGTCATTATCAGTTTCAAGCTGTTTACAGCACTGCGAATAAAGCTTTATTTATGGTAAATAGTTTCAAGTAGTAAATATTTGCACTTTTTCTAACTTACCAAAAACTGTAATTGACTGTCTTAAAAACAAACAAAGGTCAATATCAGGACTAAGGTAAATGGTAGAATGGACTTGCATTTATATAGCGCTTTTCAAGTCTTCCGACTACTTGTCACATTCACCCATTCACACACACATTCATACACTGGTAGCAGAGACTACCATCTGAGCTGCAACCTGCTGATTAGGAGCGGTAACCATTCACACACACACTCACACACCGATGGCAATGCCTTGGGGGGCAATTTGGGGTTCAGTATCTTGCCCAAGGGCATTTCTCTCTCTTTCACTCTTTACATGCCTTAGTCAATCCCCTTTGGCCTGGTTCATTGCATTTTAACCAACCCTAGGGACCATATCACCCAAATTCTTTCCTCTCTTCATTGGCTGCCAATTAAATTCAGGAATGATTTTTCTTTTAGCAGCTTTAAAGGCATTGGAGAAAGATATTTCCGCACACTTAGTTCTATGCAGTTTTTCGGTTTAATGTTAAGCTTTCAGTCTATCTGACCTTCATCTGTGGCGTAGAGCGGTCGCCCAGTGATCGGAAGGTCGGTGGGTCGATCCCCGGCCCCTGCAGTCTACATGTCGAAGTGTCCTTGAGCAAGATACTGAACCCCAAATTGCTCCTGATGCTGCGCGTGTGAGTGCATGTGTGTGAATGATTACAGCTTCTGATGAGCAGGTGGCACCCTGCATGGTAGTCACTGCCACCAGTGTATGAATGGGTGTGAATGGGTGAATGCATACTTGTAGTGTAAAGCGCTTTGAGTGGTCAAGCTGACTAGAAAGGCGCTGTATAAATACAGGACATTTACATTTACCATTCATCGGTGCATACATAACTAACAAAAGGCTAACAAAACCAACCACATTCAAATCATTAGCAGTATGCAACACACCTGTGTGCACCCCAGTGGTAGAGTACTGTGTATCATAGTACTGTGAATCATAGGAATTGGAGCCTTACTTGTCATAAAGTACATTAAAGTACATTAAAGTACAACATGGGGTGAGCACAGTGAATATAGACAAAGCAGCTGTAATAAGCCTAATAGTAAAATCTAACAGTTACATGGCATAGTAAGTGGGGCTTTGAGATGAATCAGTGTCAATCCAGAAAAGCTCTCTTTGGCAAATTTTTCTTTTCATGTCTCCCCCTCTTGGCAATCCAATGTGTTCAGTGCCCTGAAATCGTAGAGAGGAGATAGAGCGTGTGGTTTTACCTATATAGATCTCATCACATGGGCATTTTAATAAGTAAATAACATTTTCTGTGCTGCAGCTGATAAAACCCTTAACAGAAAAACTTTCGCCCGATCTTGGATGCCTAAAAATAGGAGTTCTCCATGTGTTGTGACATGTGTGGATAATTCCCATCTTTCAGAGGAGCTAAAATAATGTTTAGTAGTAGCTTTTAAGGCACAACATGGTTTGGCCTCCAGTTATATTACAGAGCTATTAACTCCCTACACTCCAAGTCGTAAACTCAGATCATCTAACCTACCCTTACTAGTTGTTCCGAGGTCAAGGCTGGTGACTAAGTGCAACCGGGCTTTTACCATCAGGGCCCCTAAACTTTGAAATTCCTTGCCTGAGAAGAACAAATAGCCTGTTTTTAAATTGTTGATTTTAATGGAACGCCTTTTCCGATGCCTGATTTTAAATCTCTGTTATTGTGTTTTATCTTCTTTCCTTCATATCTGTAAATATATTTTTGTATAATTATCCATGTTTTCATTTTTTTGTAAATTGTACTTGTACAATAAATAAAGTTATAATAATAATAATAATAATAATTTATGCAGCCATGTGTTGTAGAATGATAAACCTTCTACCTTGAACCTTGTATTCCACAGTTTTGTGAGCCCTGCCAGTGAAAGCTTTTCCCAGGATTGGGACATGGGAGCAGTAGCTGATTCTAATCTAAGATCACTTCCAGGCTCATAAATTCTAAAAGATATATTACCCTGTGGCCTGTCCAATGTGTGCTTTGGTGAATAATAAAATGTTTAAATATATTCTAAAATGCAGAGGGAGCCGATGCAGTGATGGTAAGACAGGGGTGATGCGCTTTCTTTTGTTAGTGCCCATTAAAAGCCCGGCAGTGTGAACCAGTTGAAACCATGAAGGTTACTTCTGACTGAGACGGGAATATGAGGAGTTGTAGAAGTCTGATCTTCTCCACATCACTGAAGGACAGAAATTATTTTATTTTGGCGATGGTACTAGTAAGACTGGAGTCAAATATGATTCCAAAGTTTCTGACAGAGTCTGTGGCATAGGGAGCAAAAGAACTGAGTGGATGTTTGTTGTTGCCAGTTGTCACCTCAGACCAACACCTAATTGGTCTACTAATTGGAGACCAATTAGTAAAACTTCTGCTTTGTTATTATTTGGCTACAAGTAATTCTGGTGCATCCACTGTTTGATTTTCGGTGAAGCCTTCACGCAGAAGAATAAAGCAATTAGTGTCACGGATGAAGGCATTTATATATAACTGGGTATTTATCTGTGTAACAGTGATAAGACACGTTATATTTCTGCATCATGTGTAAGGAAGCACAAAGCAAGCATAAAGAAAAGGACTGGACCCAGAATAGAAGTGGCATTCACACACATGTTGTAAGAAACGGAGAATGAGAAACTTCACAGATGATCTTCTCTCTAATCTCAAACATGCACGCATTACAAGATTTAAAAATAATGTTGCATCACACACACTAAGGGATTTTTTAAAATTTAGATTAGATTATCATGCCAGAGCAATGCGACACCTCACGTGATCTCTCTTCTGTGATCTCATGGGAGCAGATGTAAACAAAAGACAGATGTTGTGCAACAACTTACTGTTAATGCTTTGCTGTGAGACAAAAAAAAAGAAAAAAGAAAAAAGCAGAAGGTTAAATGAGTCTGGATGAGAAGAGCAGAGACAAGATCAAGAAGGGGTGGTCTGTTCTGGAGGTGAGATTGTAACTGTTAGTTTTAATATCTGTCAACAGTGGTATGCTAGCTAAAGTTAGCCTCAAGGACCGGAATGTTTGCCGTTGATGGTTAACACCACCAGCTGCTCTGGGGCGTCTCTCTCATTGGTTAGTGTGGTCCCGCTCGGAAAACACTGTCGTAATCATCAGGATGTTTGAAATTACCAGGGAGGCCCAGAGTCTACAAGCAGTTCAGGAGGTTTATGACTGGATGTGACGATTTGTTTTGTTTGGACCCAGAAGCCGACACGGACACTTGGAGCTGATTAAGGTGTGAGTTTATTGTAGGTTAGCAGGGTGACGGTGAGTCAGGGGCAGGCAGGTGACGAGAGGTGAGGTGGTTGAGATCTGATAGTCAATCCTGAAGACTAGCCGCCGGAGAGCGAACTGAGATACGAGGAGCTGGCACTGGCGATCTGAACACAAGAGACAATAATTAACACTGGAGAATCACTAGAAACATAATCGATCACTAGAGATAACTCAGGAACACCGTGAACACTGAGGGGACAGAGAGTCATTACCACTGGAGGTGGCGGAACAAACCACGCCCACAAAGCACACACAAGCACGCGCGCACACGCACGCAGGCGCGCACGCACGCACGCACACACACACACACACACACACACAGGCAGGCAGGGAGGGGAGGGAAGCCACCCGGAAACCAGACCAGGATGTAAACAAAACTGACCCTGCGTTCCAATACCCATATTACCATACAGGAAAAGATTTAGTATGTCTCAATACATAGTATGTCAAATGCAGTATGCCAAAAATACCAGGATGCCAGACTGCATCCGGTCGCATTTCAGCTTTTCTGGCTGTTGTGACCCGCAACCCTCAGTGCCAGTGGAAGTTACATCACATCGACTGAGCTGCTGAGAGGGCACAGACAGATAACCGCTCACTGACAGATGACAGAAGCCGGAATAACAGGTAACAGCACATTTAAATGATGACGACGGTGATTTATGTGTGTGATTATTACGTTAATATACCCACTGTACACAGACTGTGCCAGATTTATGAGCAAGAGGGTCAAAGTTCAAGGCACAATGTTATGATGAAGTAGCATGTCCCAAGTGTTTACATACTGCATGCAACAGTATGTACTTTGTAAGAGCAGCTGCAGTGTATACTAAAAGATTTTCAGATATACAATTTAAAACAATTTCAACCAAGATTGGTTAGCGTTTGGACTGGTTGGCTGACTATATGATGTGCTTTTAGGTTTGCGGTTTTAACAAAATAGCCTAAGTAGGGCCCGTATAATGTTGCCAAGACTATAATTCTAGCCAATAACAAGTCTTACGCGATGTATGGTGAGGTTTAGCTCACGGCTAATGACGGCTAGCTCACGGCTTTATGTCAGGACACAAGTGTTTCAGGTCTATTTTATGCAAACAGGAAGTGCCACTGAACGAGTTGGTGAACGAATCAGAGCGAATATTTTAGGTGAACTGAATCAAACGAACCGCGTCCCATAAAAGAGTCGTCTGGTCCATCTTTACTACTAAATGGGAAGGAACCGCCTACTTTCCATGAGCAAATATACTCACTCACTCACTCACTCCGCTAGTAGCCCGCACACTGCAGCTAAAAACACTCGCAGTTGAGGCAAATCTTCAAAAAAAGATCCATCCATCTCTCTGCAACATTTTTCGCCTTTGGAAGGCCGTGCAGTGATCTGGATGAAGCACTGCAGCCAGGAATAAAACACTTTTCATGGCCAGTTCTCCGTCACATTGCTACAC
>JBBPCS010001285.1:0-15393 GCA_037974645.1 Hollardia meadi | reverse complement strand
CACACACACACACACACACACACACACACACACACACACACACACACACACACACACACACACACACACACATAATTGTATGGGTTAGGGTTAGGGGTCAGATCTGACTGATGTGTTCTCATAACACTTGAAGCAAGTGTTGGTCTATTTGAGTCGCATATATAATCATTAGCACAGGAAGGAAGCACTGTGGGCTGTACCTTAATAGTTTAGTTATGACAGTAACATTTTAGCTAGTGTGAGCTAAAAGATATCCATAAGATAACAATTATGGTAACACCTATCTACTGTATAAGAAAACAACTATAACCTAACAACTATCCATAAGCTAACAAATATGCTAACAGTTATCCAAAAGATAAAAACTATATGACAGCAAATTTCCATATGCTAACAACTATGTTAACAACTATCCATAAGCTAACGAATACGCTAACACCTAGCCATAAGATAACAACTATAAGCTAACAAGTGTCCATAAGCTAGCAACTATACTAACATTTATCCATAAGCTAACAAATATGCTAACACCTATCCAAAAGATAACAACTATATGCCAGCAAATTTCCATATGCTAACAACTGTGTTAACAACTATCCATAAGCTAACAAATACGCTAACACCTAGCCATAAGATAACAACTATTAGCTAACAAGTGTCCATAAGCTAAATGGTAATAACTATCCATAAGCTAACAACTATACTAACATCTATCCATAAGCTAACAGCTATCTAACGTAACAACTCCACCAGCAATGCTACAATGCTAACACCTAAATGGCCTGCATTTATATAGCACTTTTCTAGTCAGCTTGACCACTCAAAGTGCTTTACACTACAAGTCAGCATTCACACATTCACACAGTGACTACCTTGCCTAACCATTCACACACACACCACTCACACACCGATGGCACAGCATTGGGACACTTCGACATGTAGACTCCAGGGGCCGAGGATCGAACCACCAACCTTCCGATCAGTTATTAATTCCATAACCAAACAATTGTTCACATGCTAACAATAATCATATCTTTATGTAAAATCATACAGTTTGTATAACTCCCCTTAGTGGTTACCTATGTAATCACCGTCTCCGATGGGCAGGGTGGGGCACAGCTTGTGGTCCTCTGGAGGTTCAGAGGGAGGAGGTTCGTAATCGTTGGCCCCTTCCAGGTCTTCATTTGGTGACTCATAGTCTCCCCCGCTGCCCTCCTCATTACCGCTATACGGACTCTCATAGTCATCATCAAACTCTTCATCATCCTGATAGAGCAAAGAAGAGACTGAGAGGTGGGCGGAAACCATAGCTACCACCTTTCATTATTGAAATAGTTCACTGCAAGTAAAAATATTGCATTCAAAACCTCATTGAAGCAAAGGTATGTGAGTATTATCAGCAAAATTTTGCAGTAAAAATTTCCACGTCTGCAATATGGTGTTGGTGAGCTAATTTAACTACTTTATATACAGCTGGGTCGTTTAATCTGCAGAAATGCATCATATTAATGTAAACAAAGCTGTCAGACAAATGTGGTGAAGTGAAAAAAACAATGTCTGTCTATGAGATGTAGTGGAGTCGAAGTATAAAACTGCATAAAATGGAAATGCTAAAGCACAGTACAAATACCTCAAATATAATTACTTTCCACCAGAGAGTTTTTCTGGTTAAAAACAAAAAAGAGAAAAATGAAAAGAGACAGATGAACGTACAAACTCATCTTCACCCCAGCCCTGAACGTCAGCAGCCATGTCTGCACAGAAGAAAGCAGCATGTTAGCAGCTCAGAAGTGAATATGCTAGTAACTATATATATACATTTTATTAATATAAAATAAAAATGTATTGGTCCTCAGAGGGGAAATTCAGTTGAGATAGAAATAAGTACAGATAAACAAAAAAATACTTAAATAAGAGTAATATGATACCATGTAACAGTAACAGCAAACACCAGAATAATATATAACTAATGATATGTAGTATTTGTCTGTATTCAAATAGAAATATGAGAGAAATATAACGTATAATCTAAAAAAGCAGTATAACATATAAGCATTATAGTACAGTATACTATACTATAGTATGGGATATAAGATATAATATAAGGTTACATAGTAATAGAGTATAATATAATATATAGTATAGTACAGCAGCATCGTATAGAATATAACATATTAGAGTATAGAATGAATACAATAAATAATAAATGAAGAGTTTGCAAAGACATAAATCATCAAAACAGAGATATCTGCAATTTAATCCTTCAAATATAATAAACACTGTAAATGTAGGCTAAATATAAAAAGTATTGTTCAGCAAGTATTGTCGTTTATAGTATCAGCCTGATAATATTTGTAATTCATTAAATTAATTAAGAGTTTCTACCTGGTTCGTGATATTTGGGAGTCGTTCTGTGATGAAAGAAAGACAAACGGACAACAAATATTCATTATTTCACATCATGAAGTTCAGTTCACTCGAGGGTTTGAAACAGACAGTTGTATTCAAATCTTTAACTTCAGAAAAAAGTATATAATCAGGAAAATGCAGTTAAAGTATTCAATGTAAATGTACTCAGTGCAGTAAAATGTCCCCTGTAGTTGGTTAAGGTGGAGCTCATTTTGAACTATTTTGTATAGGACTGCAACTAATGATTCTTTTTATTCAGCTGATTATTTTCTGCATGAATCAATTGATTGTGTGATTTGTAAACATTCTGAAAATAGTGAGAAATGCTGTCACAATTACCCAGTGCCCAAAGTGACACCTTCACAATGTTAGCTTTGTCCAACCAACAGTCCAAACCTCAACATTATTACAAATACATTAAAATAATACAAAGGAAAAGCAGCAAATCTTCACATTTGTGAAGCTCGAACCATCAAATGTTTATACATGAAAAATGACATCAACCATTATCAAAATAATGGATAGTTAATTGATTAATGGACCAATTGTTTCAACTGCACTTGTATTAACTGTTGGGTTTGATTTGGAACAAAACATCTGATTTTACAAACTCTTCCTATGTTTTGTATGCAAAAATATTAATTGATAAAGTAACCAAAGCTGTCAGATAAATGTAGTGGAGTCAAAAGTGCAATATGGAGTAGAAGTAGAAAGTGGCATGAAAAGAAAAGATTAAAATAAAGGTACAGTCTACTATTACCGGCCCTCATTCCCCCACCTCAGGGTTTTGCACTATAACATGTATATTAAACTATATTGTACATGTTTGTGTGTATGCATGTAACTGTTCTGTATATCTTCTTTGCAAATGTAATTTAGTTGTCCTTTTTTATTACTCCTTCTAATACTATTTTTATATACTTTATATATATTCTTTTTAATTCTATTCTGCTTTAATTGTATGAATATCAGTTTCTACATGTCCTGTGTGTGTGTGTGTAGTGTACATACTTCTTACTGAACAGGCCTCGTCTCTCCTCCTTCCTGCTGATTTCAGTGCTGATCTTGGAAATCAACCTGACACAGAGACACATAAAGATTATTCAAACTTCTCGGGAACAATGCGATGAAATAATACAGAAAACACTGTCATATCTCCACACATCCTCTGTCTCATCTCCGTTTTCTCTTTCTGTTTTTTTGGGTCACAAAATTAACATTAACAGAGTGCATTTAATGGCCGTAGCAGCTTACAATGAGCTGAAACTCTAAATATTCACAAAACATGTCAGCATTTCATACATTGTTAGCATCAAAGTATAGGTGCACTAAATAAGCCAAACAGGCTTGATTACACAGTAGGATATATTGTATGTAATAAAGTCATTTGAGCTGCTTTGATAAAACAATTGCACTAAAAGATTTTGGCCCCAGAGAACAATGCTGAATAAAAGTGGCCCCTGGTGGAACCTGATAGTGGAACCTGGTCTACAGCAGTGTCTCTGTTCTCCATCCCATCTGTCCCTGTTTAGCTAGTGTTAGCTAACAACTATCCATAAAATAACAACTATCCATCAGCTAAAAGCTAACAATTATCCATAAAATAACAACTATCCATAAGCTAAGAGCTAATAACAATCCTAACAACTATCCACAAAATAACAACTATCCATAAGCTAAGAGCAAACAACAATGCATACACTAACGACTATCCATAAGCTAAAAGCTAACAATTATCCATAAGACAACAGCTAACAACTATCCACAAGCTAACAGCCAACAACAATCCAACTATCCATATATGGGATGGTAAATAGACTTGCATTTATATAGCGCTTTTAAAGTTTACTGACTCCTCAAAGCGCTTTACACATTCACCCATTCACACACATATTCATGCACTGGTGGCTGAGACTACCATCTAAGGTGCCACCTAGTCTAAAACATAAAAGCTAACAACAATCCATATGTTAACAACTATCTATAAGCTAACAACTATAAATAACCCCAATAAGATAAAAGCTAACAAGTATCCATAAGCTAACAACTAACAACAATCCATAAGCTAACAAGTATCAAAAAGTCAACAACTATCCATAAGCTAACAATTCCATAAGCTAACCACTATGTATGGTTGTATTTTTCTGCTAGTATGAAAAATAGGCTTACGATTATTTCCTTTCTTGACATTTTGTGAGTTTTGTTTACTTATTTGACTAAATGCTAAGAGAGCTTGTGAAACTGCACGCTCACTTCAATAGATATCCCAGCAACACAAGACAAAGACATCTTTGACATTACGTCAGTGCTGTTGTCTCTTGCTATAATGCAAATATTTAAGCTAACGGTGTGCATTTAACTAGTCATGTTCACTAGTATAGCATGATAAAGAGAGACTGAACAGCAGTGCAAATCATGCACATAAAAAGAAACAAACCTTTTTTTAATTTCATGTGGACATGACTGATATGTTTCACCACGGATGGTTTTCTTCAGGTAAAACTGAATAAGTGAACGCACCTATATTTAATAGGCTAAATGAGTCATCTGATGTGAGACATTTGAGACAGAAAGATAACAGACTTATTTGGTCACTTCTATAATCTTATTGTGTTCATGTGATCTAGACCTGGATGTGGGGGCTCACACTGATGTGTGGCTCTCTCTGGTGATAACTTGGACTTCCATGTTGACACTCTATGTTTACTTTTTTACCTCTGTTATGTACTGCACATATACACATCAAATAAAAGACTTGGGAGCTTGTTTTTTGCTAAGTAAACGTACTTGCCCCTAAGTACAGTTTATGACTTCTTGAACTACCTCTGATGTCTGCATTGCCATTTTAGGCCTACAAAAAATACCCCCCACCGCCCTAAAGTCTAAAGTTGGCAGCCCAGATTATGCACAAACTTACAACTATCCATGAGCAAACAATTCTATGACCTAACAATTCAGTAAGATATCAACTATCTATTAGCAACAAGTATACATAAGATAATATCTAACCACATGCTAAGAATATTCATATCTATAAGTAAAATTAGAGTTTGTATGAGCCCAGTGTCTCTGCTCTCAGTCTATTTAAAGTAAATGTCAACTAAAACAGCAGCTGTGATGAATATGAATCAGCAGCGGTTTGTCAGAACTCACGGAGCGTGAAGTTTGGGGAATTTCTGGAGGTCGTTATCACTCAGATTCTGCAAAAAAAACAAAAAAAGAAGAGTGAGTTTAGATAATCAAAATTTAACCTAATAAAATTTTAGACACTTATGGAGACCAATCAACATGCTTACTTCCTCCTTTCCTTTCCTTCCCTACATCCTCTTCTCCTTTCCTTATATCTACATCCCTCTTTTCTTTCCTACCTCCTTCTTTACCTTCTCCTTTCCTTCTCTACGTCCTCCTGTCAGATGCGTTGATTTGAACTCACCACAAATCTGGAGCCGCTGATGGAGTTCTTCAGCACGACTTTATCACAGCCAGACAGACTCATCTACACACACATTAAAAACATGAACACAGTGTTAGTGAGAGGGGAGGCAGCAGGAGTCGAACCCTCAACCTCAGTATGATTACTGCCCTCCTTTAGACTGCGTTAAGTATTTGTCTACCTCTGCTTTTCCTTCACTGCCACTTCATTTCCTTCCTCATTTCCTTTCCTCACCCACCCCCTCCTATCCTTTTCTACTTCCTAATTCTGTTCCCTAGCCCCTCCTTTCTTTCTACCTCCCCTCTCCTTTCTTACCTCCACTTTTCCTTCTTTAACTCCTTTCCCTCTCTATCTCCCAATGTTTTTTACTCCCCTGCCACTTCCTTCCCTTTTCAACCTCTACCTTTGCTTATCGACCCCTTATCCTTTCATTTTCCTTTCCTCCTTTCTTTATATGCATCCCATCTTCTTCCTTGCTTTTCCATCTATCTCTTGTTCTTTCCTTTTCCCAGCCTCCTTCTGTCCTACTTAACCCCTTCACTCCTCATACATCTTCATGTCCTCCTCTCCTTTCCCATACTCCATTATGATGCATGCTAAGACTTGAAAGTTTTTGTCGGACTGGTGTCAAACCTGTACTGTATGTAGTTATGTTAAGGCTTAGTATTTTCAGTGGCCAGTCAGATTAGTTTAGTTAAAGGAGCAACTTTTAAGATGACCAGAATTCAAAGTTATCTTTGGTTGTAGCTATAGCTACCGTTAGCTCAGCTAGCAGTGGAGCTAGTGGCCCTACAGCTGAGTAAGGTCTGCCAGGACCACGAGATTGGATGACAGGAGGAGTCACCACGGGCAACAGGGCTCAGTTCAACTGGCAGCCTCCCAGTCAACATGGCTGAAGACCGGACTTGGACTGGACACAGACCAGTGGAGGCCAGTTTGAAGACAGGGGATACAGTACGGCGGGGATTTACTGCAGCTCCAACAAGAACAACAAGGACAGGACATAGCAGGTGGAGAAAGGAGAAAAGTGAAGCAGCAAAACGTTGTTTAGAGCACATTTATATTTTCACATCTTACTCTCTGAATTGAGGATTTATTTCGACCAAACCAGAGGTGATTGTGGAAGACAAATCAAGATGCTTCTGGTGCGTTTTATTTTATTTGTCTTGTTTGAATGAATTGCGTTTTAGTTAACAAGGCAATTAAGCTCGTCTTATTTCAGTAAATGAGAGACACTTGAGTTCAGAAGGTGTACAGTTGTATGTTTCTGCTTAGTATGGAAAACAGGTGTAAGAATATTTAATTTCTTGACATTTGTTTGTATTGTTTACTTATTATATGGTATTACAAGGCAGGAAGGGCTGGAGCTAGCTGGTTAGCACGCTAACTTCACTAGCTGTTAGTTCATCTTTTGAACAGTTTAAACTAAAATTCTGTTTCTATCTTACAAATTGCTGGTTAAAGATTAATTTAAAGGTTTGTTAAAGGTTGGTCGGTGGTGTGGTTTTCATGCCCTGCTTTAGTTCATCACATTTCTTTCACAAAAAAATATTTTACATTCTGTTCATATTGCCAGCTATGAAAGATTTTTTTTTTAAATCTGAAGGTAAAGATTATGGTGTTGAGAAAATTAAAACTGTGATATTGCAGCTTAAATTATTTTATGTTTAGATTAATTTTGGTTGACGATGGTGATGATTTTTTTTTTTTAAGTTTTGTTTGCTGCTGTTGTGTTTCCCCCTGTGACTGGCTTATTCCTAATGGCCCTATTTGGAGCTGTTTGTGAAAGTTTTCCAAGCTGCTCTCTCGTGCATCAACACTGGACACACAGCTAATAAGCTACGGCAGCTTCCTCCATTTTGGATTCTGCGGCTGTCCTTCCAGATCAGTTCTGTCAGGACGGCTTGCAAAGGAACAAACTGATTTCCCAGCACAATTTCATGTTTTGAAGCGGTTGTGCCCTGACTCATTGTCTCTTATGCGGCAAGTTTCAAGTCTCAGTTAAATGATCAGGAAGAAGGACAGAAACAAAATCAGAGTGTTTATGAAGGTCTCACCCTCTTCAGGTAGTCTGCCAGCTGCTGTGGGCTCCACCCCATCACCTCAGACCTGGACGGCACTCGCTCAGAGCTCATCCTGCGTCCTCCTCACTTCTCAAACACAGACTTCTGCTCTAACGAGAGGAGACCACCATCTGAGTGAGGGAGGGTCACTTGGAATTCCAGTTTTTCACCCAAACGGCCTCTGATTTTAGTTTCTTGTTCTGCTGCTCCTCCTCTTCAGTTAGACGTCCACCGTTCGACTCTGACAGGCGGGTCTTGTCCCTCACCGCTCCTTGCTGTGAAAAACTAACTTTTCTTAAAAGACTCAGAGAAAGTAAAATAATGACTTCAGAAATTTTTACTTCCTCAAATCAACTCACCACTTTCTGTCTCTCTCAAAGTCTTTCCAGTCAAAGAAACAGAAACAAGCCAAAGAACAGCACACATGAGGAACACGGAGGAACCAAAATGGCTTCCTTCTTTCTGTCTCTCTCTCTCTCTCTTCCACTACTTATACGTGTCTCTCTATCTCTTTACCTCTTTGTCTTCCATCCTCTCTTTCTCTCTCAGAGGAAGTGACTGTGCAGGGGGGAGGGTATGACCACAGAGCGGAACACATGCTGCAGTTGCACCCACTTGCTGCAGCTCGCCACCTGACGACAAACACAATAAAAAACCCAACAGAGACACAGACTCTGGATCAGTTCAGGAGTTCAGTCTGATCACTGCAACATCGGTGGCACCATCATGTCATACTGAACCCAGGTCAGATTCATGGAGTCAACTCCATCAGATGATTCACACATTCACATGTCTGTGTGTCAAACTGCAACTCTGTGAAGTTCAACTCATGGAAAATAACTGAGAACATGTTCAAGTTCAAGTTTTGTTCAAGAAACTTCCCATCAGCTGCAACAGTAAAATGCTGAGCACCACGTCTAATGAGGCAAACATGAAGAAGATGGAGGTAAAGCTACAGCTTTGGTCTTATAGCACTCATCACATTGGGACAGGATTAACATGACATTAAAGGAACAGTTCACCCAAAAATTTAAAATCTGTCATTATGGAAATTCTGGTGACGTTTGTTAGTTTGCAAAACATTTCTGAAACTTCACAGCAAAACAGCAACAGAAGAAGCTGGGGACAAGCTCCATACAGCTCATCTGGCATAATCCAAGTCTCCAGAAGGTCCCAAACTTATTTATAAAGACGTTAGTTACACCCCTCTCCCTTTTTAAGATGAAATCTTCACTAGAGCTGCTATCCTAAAAGCGTTAGCTCGCACCCCGTCTGAAATAGGTGCACAAGCTCGAAGATCAGCGAGATCAACGTGAACTCACTGATCTCTGCTTACCTCTGTATTTACCTGTCCTGCAAAACGCTTTTTAGTTTAGCGGCTATAGTCAGGATTTCATCTTAAAAAATGGTGTAAATAACATCTTTTCAAATCAATTTGGATTCTCAGGGCTTCCAGAGACTTGGATTATGCTGGATGAGCTGTTTGGAGCCATTTTATTCTTTTCCGGTTGTTTTGTTTACATTTTTAAATCCCCGCCTTTATCATTTTTTAGGAGAATGCTACAACGCTGTTTTGTTGTGATCCAGAAAGATCCAGAAATGTTTTGTGGATGTTTTCCATTGGCATGAGGGTGAGTAGATAATGGCTGAATTTTCAACTGTTCCTTTAACATGAGGTGCTCTGCTCAGTGATTTTGAACTGTATGTGGCTCACAGCGAACTGGCTCCAGTGAGCATTTCACACCTCCTCCTGTGATACTGACGCTGCCTGAACGACCTGTGCGCTCTCTGAGACTTTAACCTTCATAATCTCATATGTTTTTTATTGTTTCAGCTCCTCGTTTGCTGCCTCGCTGCTGTTTTAGCTTAGAGTGTCAGAGGAAAAAACTCTCAACTGCTTCCTCCTGTGATGTGATGTCACATGGCTGGCTGCTTATGAAACTAACAGCTCAGACACATTAATGACAGACAGACCTTCAGAGGAAACTCACAGATGGATGTTTAAGGTTAGACATTGTCCTGATGACCCACACACATCCAGTCTGGTGGGACAGGTGCATGCTAGGAGTTCAAAAATAAGCAGAAGTGGCGGTCACAGCTGATGGTAAAAGAGCCACTGCAGCGTGAGGATGCAAATAAAAACATGTTGGTTCAGCTTCAAACTGCGTCTAAAATAACCTCATACTTCACATTCATCTCTCAGTAATCCTAAAACCTTTAATTAGTGAACGAGAAGAATTCATGAAACATCTCATCTCAATATACAGAGTATAGGTCTTCCTCAATGATATCAGGTAGGACATGGGCCAAACCAAAAACTCAAAGTGCACCTCAAATACATTTTTCTATGTTCATTTTTTCTGATCAGTTTGGTTTTAATTAGTTATTTGATGCTATAAAAACTGGGTGAAAAGTCATGATTGACAGAAGAACCCTACTCGCAATTGGGCAAGCGGGTGTATGGGAGGAAACTCAATACCGAGGCTCCGCTGCCCGGTCGCTACTGTGCAGACTCTGGCTCCGAATTATGTCACCAGAGCAAGATGGCAGTGCTCATATCTGTGATATTTTTGCTTCCTTTTTGTACAGTGGGAGGAAGTGGAGATGTGTCATCCATCTATATTTATGTCAATGGTCGGGCCCCTCCAAAGATACTCTATTTTCAGTTTCTTGACTTTTCTTGCAACTTTCATTTTTATTGAAACATTGACCATTTGAACAGGTACTGAAATGAAACCACGTGATAGAAGTCTCTTTAACAATTTAGAGACTTTAAAGAAACAGCTTAACCCAGAATCAAAAGTACATATTTTTCCTCTTTTTGGTGTAAGTTGCTGAGTTTTGGAGCTATTGGCTGTAGAGATGTCTGCCTACTCTCCAATATAATGGAACTAGATGGGACTTCACTGGAGGTGTTCAAAGAGCCAAAAAAAAACAAACAACAAAAACAACTCAACAGCAATGTCTCTTCTCAGAAATCATGACCTGGTTACTTAAAATCATCCACAGACCTTGTTGTGAGCAGTTTCATCTAGGAACTATTTTCTTTCTGTATCACCGCACAGAAAGAAACATGCACCTACTCATGGACGAGAGACTAACTAAGTTTGTTAATATTACAGCTCAGCCGAGGAGGACGCCATTATGGTTTACATCCCGTCCTGTTAGCACGAGCCTCTTATCCATGAGTATCCATGTTTCCTTCGGTAGAAAGAAAATAGTTCCTCCATGAAACTACTCACAACAAGGTCTGTGGATTATCTTGAGTAACCTGGTCATGACTTCTGGAAAGAGACATTGCTGTTGAGTTTTTCATATGTATTTCACTGTTTTCACTGAAGCACCCACAAAAGTAAAACTTGACATTCAGTTCACAATGTGAACTTTGTCTTGATCTAAATGAGGTGTCCTGAATAAATAAAGTTGAACTGATGAATTCGTCTTCGTGTTCAGCAGGATGTCTGTCTGATGTGCTGCAGGTCTCTCAGTCCAGTCATTAACCAACACAAACTTCTTCTTCTTCCTGTTGATTAAACTTGGTTTCAGGCTGCTGCTGCTGCACCAACACAACTTCCTTCACAACTAGGACAACAGCTGAGAGCAACCAAAACATCCCAAAGCATCCACTTTAAATCCACAACTTAGTGCTTTCACTACATGGCTTCTCATATATAGTATATGTGCATTCAAACTGGAGCTGCAACAAATCAATCAACTGAAATTGATCAGCAACTTTTTTGAGACATTTTTCAAGCAGAAACACCAAATGTTTGATGCGTCCAGCTTCTTAAATGTGAGAATCAGCTGCTTTTTTTGATCTTGAATGATTATAACTGAATATATTTGGGTTTTGGTCGGACAAAGACATCTGAAGACATAGTCTTATGCTCTGGGATATTGTGAAATTGAAATGAGAAAGTTTTCTGACATTGAGTCTTCATGCCATGGTCCTTAAAGGTGCAATTTGTACAGTAAAATATTGCCAGAATTTGAAGGTCTGCTGTAGTTATCTTGGACTGTGTAATTACCTTTCGCTCCGCAGCCTGAACACAACTGGAAACCAAACTGGGACCGGACAAAGCCTCGGAGACCGGCGAAGGCCAGTTTGACAAGAGGATCTGTGTATGGAGGTGATTTACAGCAGCTCCGATGAGGACTATGACTTAAGGGATGAGAAGACACGGCAGGAAGGGACAATCTTTATTATTTGTAATTTTAAAAGATTTGATATCTAAATGTGTTCAAGAATTCTCATAATGTCAATGACCAGTTCCGTTTAAATATCACCAGACAAACGTGTTCCGCTACTACTAGCTAACGTCTGCCACCGCTAGCTAACGTTCCGTTGGATGCAGCGTCACACAAAATGTTTTTTAAATAAATAAAATGTGGAAGACAACACTGTGGCAGTAAAATCTCCAAAGCTTGTGGTGGAAATATGACCCTGACTACAATAAATTTGGATTTATAATGTTGAATGTAAATAAATCCTGTCCCAGCCCAGTGTATTTTTGCTTTACATTGTTTTGCCCGTTTTTTGGTCACATGATGCTTTTTTTAATCAATTATTAGGGAAGGTGGGTGGTCCTTGAAAATGTTTTAACAATCAGACATGGGCCTTATGTTACAAAAGTTACATTGATTTAAAAAATTTTATTTCCAAGTTGTTGTTTTTTTATTAAGTTGGAGACTTTGCAGAGATCAGTGACACTTTTCATCACTGGGATAATCTTAACGTCAGCTTTGGCTCTTTTTTTTCTGTTTACTGTTTATTCCAGTAATATTTTAGTTTTTCTACAACACACAAAATAGATAAAAACAGCCTTCAGTTTTCGAGGTTAGTCAGAGTCACTTTCATGATCAAAGTTGTAAGAATATGTTTGTTTAGCAGCTGCTGAGACTTAAATGTCCACAGCTCTTTATTTTCTACACAAAGACCTTTAGATGATGTGGAATCCACTCATGAAGAACGGATCTGTCATTTTAATGTCCTGCAGAACTTTTCTCCTCCTCCATGTTTTTGATGATGCATTCAGTGACACACATACACAGCAATAAACCAGAGAATGACCAATTAAAAAGAAAAAAAAACTGTTTATTGTAATAATTTCTCCAACAGTGTCCTGATACGACAGTTCTGACGTGTCAACAATAAACAAACCCCAGCAACTGTTTAAGCTTTTATTTCTTCATGTCAAAATGAAACAAGTTTAAATTCAGTTTAGGATATTTATAACTCGTTCTTCACGTCAGTACTATTAACTCTCTCATATTAACGTCCAATGAAGACACTCAACTTCTTGATGTCAAAAGTTTAGTTTGTATTTTTGTTCAAACTTATATTTTCACTTGTTCAAATTTTTAGCATGAACAGAAATGATGAAAAGCTTCTGCTTGATCTGCATTAACTTAAACGTGTTGCCGTCAGACCAACTTAAAGGAAACTTCTACAGTGTTTTTGGTCTCATTTGTGTCCTCCTGTCCATCATTTCTGACAAATTTTCAGACAGAAAATCAAATATTTACATTAAAACCCATCAGAACTACTTCCTGTCTCACCTCTGATCAGGTGTTTTGTTTTGTTTGTTTTTTTAAACTTCTGTTTGTGACAGGAAGCTTGTGTTACATCTTATCAGAACTGACAGAGAGATGAATGACACTACCAAAATAAAAGCCTGGTTGTAGATAAACAAAGTCTGAACCAGGCTGCAGCAGGACTCCTCCTTCCTGTGTTTAGAGTCTCTTTCCCGTCTGAAGCGCCAGCTCACTTAAGGGGGCGGCGCTAAAACCAGTTTCCGGTCCTGGTGTGTGGTGGTCCTCGCAGTGCAGAGCATCAGTGACTCTTCTTGGAAGAGCCAAAGCCGGAGAAACCCATCACAGCCGCCATCTCATCATCTTCCTCGAAGTCCACGTCGTCCTCTGCCCGACGCTTCCTCTCCTTCTGTTTCTCCTTCTTGTAGGCCTTCGCCTTCTCCTCCTGACAAACACAAAAGGACACATTTCATAAGGGCCTTCGCATGCACCCCAAATTAAAGACGCTTTGTGCCGTCTTTAGGATGCGTTTACCTCTGCTGCAGAGGTGATCACTTATTTCGTATTTCTAACAATCACACATTCAGTATTTCCTCCAGTACTCTTCAGCTTTACTCAGACTGTGTTTGTGTCTGTAGGAAGGCAGATACACCTGAGGCCTGTACTATGAAGCAGGATTTGTAATTAGCGAGGTAACCTCAGGGTTAACTCTGTTTTCAGTTTTACAAAGCTGGTTCACTTCTTACTGCGGTACATCGCCATGCGGTACATCGCCACTGGAACATAACCTGCTCCTGACCAGGTTACGTTCCAGATAAGAGCATAAAAACATGCATAAAAGGACTGCATACTGACCAATCAATTCTCTGGAAAATGACATCATTCATAAAAGATCCCCGAGCTCAGCTGCGCGGGTCGTGACAGGTGTACTCCTGTGTAGGAGGGCCTCCCCGTCTTCTTCATTTAAATGTATTTCCTGTGAAAATCATTTAATTGTGCTTTCGTATACCAATATCATCCCAACAGGAACTGATCGAAGCACTAAAGTCATGTACTTGCTGCACGTATAAGACATGCAAGCACTGCTTGGACTTACATTTTTATATTTATTTTTTTTATTTGCTCTTAAGTCCGTTTGACACTGCCGTGTTGCAGCCGAAAAGTACAAGGGCTGAAACTGTAAAACACACAACCGTACATCTAATAAACTCATTAATTTAATAGTATACACAAATGTAAATACAGCCTAGATCTACTTGTGCCCTAATGATGGGGCAGTAATATCATCATTAATTTATACATTCACACAGTCAGCAATTCATTTTTTTTTTTTTGCCAGCTCTGCTTCCTGCATTTGGCAGCTGCAACTGTGTTACTTTTAGCCTGGACTATATGTTTGTCTTATATTATAGTTTGCTCTGCTGCCAGTAGACTTGTCATGTTTATGATTGGTCATATGCAGCAAACACTGCCTCTTTCATGTGAATGCACTCATGGCTAAATTGGGAAATCCTGGGTTGACTTATCAAGTTGATATCCAGCTTTGTGTGACCGCTTAGTGCGATTGTTGGGGTTAGAGAAGCCAGATAACAGAAAGATATCCTGGGTATGTTGAACTAACTTCGTAGTGCAGGCCTCTGCTCTGACTGTAAAGATATCAGAGCTTTATCCATCATTACACTCAACACTCAGTGTTGCATCATCACTTCATGCCCAGTGTGCGTGTCCCCCTCACCTCCTCCCGCAGCTCCTTCATGCGCTCCTCAAAGTCGTACTCCTTCTGCTTCTCCTCCATCTTCTTCTTGTTCACCTCAAAACGTTTCTTCACCTGATCCAGAGACGAGCGCTCAACTCGCATCGACATGCCCAGGTTCCTCTGGTCTGCTCACACACACACACACACACACACACACACACACACACACACACACACACACACACACACACACACACACA
>JBBPCS010001283.1:0-41993 GCA_037974645.1 Hollardia meadi | reverse complement strand
CCCCCACAAAAAAATAAAAATTCACCTAATATTCTTTAACAGAAAGTCACATGGAAAGTAGCCAGATGCAGCACTGATAACACATCAAAATATTCATTGGTTATCATACGGTGGCAGCAGTAGGGGAGTTTTTTTTTTCTTTTTAGGGCCATGTCATCAAGCCCTAAGCATTCTCTGGGAAAAGTTATAATTAACTGAGCTGAGATAAAGTTGTGCTTATTCCTTAACTGCTGTGTCTGCTAGTGGCTCACTAAGTAGCATTGGCAGGTTAATCGAAAAATAAGGAAGGATATCACAAATGACAGTTTAAATACTGTTGGCCAACATACATGCATACTGGAAGAGTAAAGTAAAGCAAGTGAATATCGAATTTCCTTATGGAATGTCACATTGTCACATTAGTCGAAGTGTGACTAGATGGGGTGCGACTCGCAGCCCTGCAGCGGAGGATTAAACAAATAAAATGTAACACCTATGGAAGAAGTCACAGACATTTTTTATACCCCATACTGTTCCATTATTACCACAGCAGCTGTTTAAGGCCTAGGGTGCTTTACTTAGATTAAAAGATCTTCTTAAAATGTTTATCAAATGAGCTGTGAGAACAATAAATCACAAGTGAACGCATTTGTAAAGTGAACACAGGAGGTACATTATCTCTGACAACTGCAGTCTCTCAAAGATAAAGTGCTCTCTTCCATTCAGTCGACATTGTAAAACACCCAAAACATATTTTCATCCAAAATGATGATAATAATGCTCCCTGTATTCCCTAACTGGCAGGTTTGTGTTCGCGATACTTTCGAACAAAAGCATTGCATGAATATTTTTTCTGATTTTATGTAGGGGCAGAAAGGGAAAATAATATTGTCAGTAACATAGAAATAAAATTCATATAATACATATAATTGATGATTAAGTTGTCATTAATGTATAATCACATGAAACTAAGAATCGTGTTTGTCCCAAAACAGTCAGACCTAACGCTGGCTCTGAGGGCCTTTCATGTTTGTTTGTTTGTTTTGCGTTTTTTTGCAGCCACTGTGGGTGAGGGTCAGATTTGGGATGTGCAGTTGGTTGCAGTCTCTCACTGCTAGATGCCCCTAAATCTTACACACTGGATCATTAATTGTGTGTTTCATTATAGAGATTTGGACAGTTTTTAACATATTTGACAGTATTTGACGTATCAAGAAAAAGTGGAAAAACCTCAGATTTTCCAGCTGTTGTGTTTCCTTCTTTCCTTCCCTCTTTCCTTTCCTTTTGCCACAAGCAAAAAATCCCAAAGTAGCATTAGCCGGTACGACCAAAACAGTTCAAGGGACTGAATGTCAACATCTCAGACTAATTAGGCTTAAGAAGTGAACGTTAAACCTGCAGTTTCAGCAATGTTTGAAGGTCATATTGTTGTCAGTTCAAAATGAAAGCTAAATCTAAAGCCGTCGTCATATGGGACATAGCACCTGGGGACTTCATTTGAAATAACTGCAGAGGTCGTCTGTGCTCCTAATCCTGCGCTAGTCTGACATATGTAATCTGTGCAGTAAAAACCCCACTGTGCATTGCTGCCATATTCCACAGAACCGATATATCCAGCATACATTTGCATATAATTAATTTTTGGACTTCTTCCTCTTTTGTGCTGAGAATTGTGGAGGGTTCAGTGGAAATTATTAATGACAAGTCTGATTGGCTTCAGGGTGCAAATTCAGGAGGTTAATCTCGCTGCGAAGCATGGAGACCCATTCGGAGAGAGCACGATCAAATCCATCAAAAAAAGATTCTTCAAAGTTAATGAGACTGATGACATGCGTGGCAGCATTTTAGAAGGGAGGTTTTAACTTTCAGCAGGCTCACTACAAATGTTTCTATTGTGTTATTCCTTAAAATTTGTCCAGGAGATGAGAGTGAATGTCATGCTCAAAGGTGCAGGTGAATTCCTTAAGTCTATATACCCTATCTACTGCCAGTTTGTCAGACTGGCATCAGGTTTGATTCAAGTGTTTGTAATGGAAACCCCAAAATTACTGTGCTGCACTTGTTATGTTACATCAGACACTGATCAATATTAGCCAAAAATACACCACAAATGTCCGGAGTTCATACAATATGAGTGTATACTAGACACCACAAGGAGGAATCACTGCTGCTTACTTTTACTTTTTACGTCAAGGCAAGAAAAAACACATAATATTTCAAATAAATACTTGAATTTGTGACTTTTTCCTTTTATTTCGATGATCACAACAAAAGTACTGACACAGGAGGAGGTGAAGTAGAGTCCATTAAACTGTAAACCTTTATCAGTGTTATAGCATTTTTCCTTCTTAGTGACAGTACATTTTTTTCAGCAAATTTGTCACTGTTGCCTAGGAACGTTTGTCAACAATACAGAGATAAATTTCATTGAAGAATAACTGACACGCTTATTGTATTATTCATCGGGCATTCTCAACATTTTCATGTTGAGAGCTCATTTTAAAAGTAAAGCCGGTGGTTCATTTTGAGTGGGAACGCTGAATAAATAAACAATCTAGACAATGAATATTCAAGCAGTGTCATGAACGTAGGTCTGATGCGGCAAAATTGCAGGACGGCAGTGGGTATATTATTCTATATTAATTTTGGAAATGTATACATAGCTCAATGAATTTGCTATTTAAACATTTTGCAGAAGACACCCTAATTTATCTCCAGAGGTAGCCATTTTAAAACAGCACTGTCTCTGTACAGCAGTCTCAATCCCACTTGAAGTCTTGCCCCACAGTTTCATAGAATTTGATATTAAATGGCCTATAAAACTCCTGCAGCTGGTCTATGACCTCCTGTTCTATCTGTACATGAGTCCTGCCCTTGGATTTACCGAGGCAGCGCGGCTGGCTGCTGCTCTCCGGCTTCTTCAGACAGGGGAAGCCTTTGGTTCGGTTGAAGTAGAAGTGCTTGTCGGTGATTATTCGTTTCAGTCCTAAAAAGTCCTGAACGCGGCCCATTTCGCCTGCTGGATCTGTGATTAGCCGCTCCCCGCTCACAAAGTGCATCTGCGAGAGGCGAAAGTACTGCAGCCAGTTCTCCAGGTGCAGAAAATACATCCCGATCCGAATGGCGTTCCAGGAAGAGTCAACGAGACCCAGACTTCTGTTCTTAAAGGCCAACTCCTCAAACGTAGGGATGTCTGGCTTCTTGGAAAGAGTCTGTGTGTAGTCGGAGATTGCTCTTGTGACTGGGTTACGCACCACGACAATCAGCTTGGTCTCATGGGACATGCTGGAGATGCGTCTGGGCGCCTCTCGGGTGACAAAGTAGCTGGGAGTCTTCTCTAAGGTAATCTGGCTGTCGAGTGTTCGTGGCATTAAACCCCTTGGGAGAGAAACAGAAGAATGAAACACATGGATGAGTCAGCGAGAGTTGTTATTCACCTATTTCCACATGCCTTTTCTGTTTCATGGCTGAGTTTAGGAAAGCAAACATGAATCCTGACTTGTATCACAAATACCAAAAATAAGAGGAGAGAGGACAAAACATACTGAAACACAGGTTATGTGTGTGCAAAATCTGTCAAAGTCATGGTATTACAGAGGCAAGCAAACACAATTTTATGATATTACAAAATAGAAAGCAAACTGTCATTGAAGTATGTGGTATTCAGTGGTGGAACTCAGATCAGTTACTTAAGTAAATGTATAATTATCTTTACTATAAATTGTAATATTACTATATAAAAATGCACCTTTATAAGTGTTACGTCCACTGATTTTCTCTGGCCTCTTTTTGGAAGAGAGCCACCTCTGTTTCAGGTAAACCACGCCCCCCTGACTTCCTGGATCATCTGGATCGCCTACACCTGAGTGCCTGGCTAACCACACCTGGCTCTCATTTGATCGTCAGTGAAGATGTACAGAAGGCCACAGGACCTTTTGTTTTTTTGTCTTTTGGCCACGGAGCTGTCGGTTGGTTTGGTGCGGTTGCTGTAAAGCATTTGTGGAACTGTGTTTGAGAGAGCCTTTGTTTGTAGGTCAGTGGAGTTTATTTTCTAGTCAGTGTGGGTTTTTGTTTATTACTTTGGCCTTGGAGACCCTGACGTCTTTTCGTTTGCTTCCATTCCCACATAAGTGGCGTCTTTTGTTAAATCATGTTTCTGTTAATAAACCTTGAATATTTCTGCTCCTGAAAGTGTCTCAGTAGTTCCTTCTTGAGACTTTTGAGGTTTTAGGTGAGTTAGTTATGTTACCACTGTGTTCCCCTAGACATAAAACTTAGGTCGTAACATAAGTGGTGGCTCGTCCGGGATAATGGCTCTGTTTAATTTGGAACATTTTGTGAATAATCCTACTTTGGAAAAATTTGATATTTGTAGGAAAGATGACCTGTGTCTAAAAGCCTTGCATCCATGACTTTACATAAGTAAAATTACAAAAGTATGTTAAGCAAAATGTACTTAAAGTATTAAAAGTAAAAGTCATTTTTTTCTGTATATTGTTACTGATGATCTTAGCAACATTTTAATGTTGCGCTGATAACTATAACGACTGTTCGGTAGTTTAATGTACTAAATGTTATTTCATATGCTCATTACAATTTGTTAATCTTAATTAACTTAAAGTAACTATGGCAGCCAAATAGAAAAGTAGCAGAGTTAAAAGTACAATATTTGCCTCTGAACTGCAGTGGAGTACAAGTATGAAGTAGCAGAAATACTCAAGCCATGTCAATACCTCAGAACTGTGCTTACTATATTAAATGTGCTTACACACCAATGTCAATAAAGAAATGGCAAAAAATACTACTACTACACTAACAAATACTTATGTATTACAGCAACTAGAAAATACAGTTTTGATATTTCAAAGACTTTAGAAATGTATGCAGTATTATTTCAAACTAAGCACAATGGTCATATATTAGTTAGATATTCTTTGGTGACAGGGCAGCTTGTACAATCAAAACATGCATCAGAATTAGCATCATCGTGCTGCCAAGATAATGTCTCTGCAGGCAAATGTTTCTATTTGTCATGCTTGTCATGTGAGCTTTCCTTCCCAGTGTAATAGGTCATTCTTCTTTGGCACTTTGGTTCACTAAAAGCTGATTAATGAGCATCTGATGTTGGCTGTTGAGACGATGAATACCTCGATCACAAGTCAGAGATCGTCTCTACTTTGTTCCCTGTTTTCTCTGAATAGATAAAGGACTCTGTTGTGGCATCAGCACAATAAGTCTGCTTTTTGTTGAGAATAATTATACATAGCGCTATTGTTATTACAGAAGATATAGTACCTGAATTTCTCTATTTCACAGCATGTGAATCTGTTTCTGGATTTCATTTATTTTGCCACATTTTAATGATCGAATACCACATTTTCTTTATTATTACCAGGGGAAGGCTTCGATTAAAACCTAACCTTTCTCAGTTTTCTCTCTCAAGGTAGGGGTAGCTATAGGTTACCTGTGTAGTCTTGGAAATATTGATCCATTTAGCTTTATTTATGAATCCTGGGTTGTTGGCTTGGGTGCCTCCGGGCCACAAGGAAACTATTAATCTTTTATGAGACCAGCACCTTTTAAAACAAACAGCTTTGCTGCACTAACAAACTTGCAGCCATTTTTTCAGGAGGTGCAGAATCTAAACAGATCTTTGGTTGTGTGCTGATGAAACCGTCTTTGTTATCTGGCCTGTCAATTCCAGACATTTTCACCATCCTCGGAGATGAACACTGGGTAGATGAGAGGATCCTGTATGTGCTGGTTAAACACTACAACTTGTCATATCGCAAAGCTGAGCTGACAATGTGAACACATACAATTAAAGATCACATATGGTTCTGCTTAAAATAGTATACTTACAACAGTATTCTGTACACAAATATGTTTACACATACACCATAGCATGGGGGTGCTGGGAATACGATGTTCAGAAAAAGTGAATTATATTGAATCAAGAGATTTCACACCTTTAAGGTTTTTACTCACAGTGGTTGTTTTTGTTTGGGTAGAAAAATTCAAGTGTGCCTGTCCATCAGAGGAAGTTACAAGTTACCTCGAGTTATTGATTTTTACTGCTGTTTTGTTTGTTTGTTCCCAGTGAGTCCCAGCACCGGATAATGTGTATGACTTTTACTGAGAGGTTAGACAACACTGAGGGGACTGATACAGAAAAGATAGAAATAGAAGTTTTAAACAAAAGCTTGAAATGAGTGATGCATCTCAAGTTGGGAAGCCAGCGGCACCATGTTTGAGATAAATCATGAAAGTGTAAATACAAGTTAATACGAAAATTGTTATTTTTCCGACCTAGCACATTAGATAGCATGTGATCTGGATCTTGATATCTTATCGGCATTAGGTGATACATGTTTTTGCAAATCAAAATACGTCTGGATAACACGTAACTGCCAAAATACACGACACGGACACGGCACGACACGGAAGCCGCACCCTCGCATGAAAGTTTAGGGAAAGATCATAGTTTGGGTTAAAGTACTTTGTTAAGGTTAGGGGACCTTCATCATTGTGAAGGAAATCTTGTGAGCCGAAGCAATGAGGTTTCAGGAGACTGAAGATGTCTCAAGCAGAAGTATTTATTGCAGCTCAAAGATGACAATAGTTCAACGAGTGAAACGTCATCCCCAAGTCTAATTGTCTTTCTGAAAAAGGGGTGTAAGGTCCAGCTTACGTTATGAAACATGTTATACACATGTCCTCTTGCCATTGGACGGTTGCTAAATGTACAGATCAGTATACTGACATACAACATGTCATGTAATGTGTCATAATGTGAGGACCTTCAGCTCTGGCTCCAGACAGAGAGTCATACCATGATAAGGTGTTCCCTCTGAAATGTGAAGTGCTGACTAAGGCCTCACTGAAGAGGAGCATAAATTATCAAAAAAGAAAAATGTAATTGAATATAATCAATCATTAATTGATAATTAAAAGACGATAAAAAGGACAATTCTTTCACAGTCATCATGCTCACGGACGTAAACACTTGGTTAAAGTTAGAGAATGATTGGGATCATGGTTACAAGAAACCGCCAGACTGATTTGGTTGATTTTGCTGCATGCCCTAGCAGTACCTCAAGAGTATCCTGCGTTGCGCCCCTTGCCACGCTTTGGCCTTGCTAATGTATGTGTTAACCACCACAGACATCGCAGCCAGAATTGAGGTAAAGAGAATGTACGTGTAGTCGTCGGTTGTCCGTTCGATGGATAGTTTAATGAGCTGTAACTGCAGTCAACGCGGATAAGGTGCGTACCAACAATCAAAGGATGCTAGCCTTTAGTTTTTATTGAACTCAGGGCTATTTATAAAGACTACTTTCATGTCAGCGGGAGCAGCGTGGACCAACAAGTTCCTAGTCGCCACTCTTAGAGTGATGTTAATGAGGAACGCTGGGTCTGTAATGTCGACAAATATTGTTTTGATCTAACACCTTGTAGCTGGGGCTCACACAGAATTAGCATCCATGTATGAGCCAGCTCTGCTAATTTCAGTGGCCGCATATTTACAGTTAATGACTAAATCGTACGTGATATGGCAAACGGAAAGTGATGAGCAGATATTTACTATTCAAAGACATTGTAGCAGCAGCCTCGTTTTCGGGTTTGTTATTGAGATAGCATGAATCAAACCGGAAGGGGAACATTTGATACCCGAAGCAGGTGTCTGAACCAACCATCAGGATTTTTTTTTTCTCTCTCCATGCCCCCAAGAAAGTACCAGCACTGCACACAACAGCTGAAATTACAAGATAAAATTGAGGGTCTACAAAATTTTCTGGGGTACTTTTACTAAAAGCTGTTCGGTCCTTGCTTGATAATGATTATTGGTAGTTAAAACATCGACATGATTGTAATTCCAATGGAACTGCTTCAAGGGTAATCACTAATGTTTCAGTATGCAGAAACAAACTTTAAAATGCACTTTGATGTGGACATGCTGCTTTTCAGGAGTGACACGCACACACAGACACACACACGCACCTTGATTAACTGACATTTGAGCGAAGTGCTCTGATTGCTAACCACCCTCTCACTCAGAGTCAACACTAAATTCCTTGAATAATTTACAGTCTTCTTCCCATTTCTTGGTGAAACTTTAAGTCAGGATGCATTACAAGCTTGGCTGTGACATTTTAATCACTCGGGCAGAATGAACTCAGGTGTGGAAGATCTGCTTAATGAGACCCGGTCAAATAGAAGAGCATGGTTGAAAGCTAACTTGTTCTGGATGCATCAGCATTGCATTTGATGCTGTAATTATGCAATCCTTGTCAGTAATTTCTGTTTAGGTATTATTGAATTTGACATTGACTTATTATTCTAAATGGTTTGTATGATAGTTTATTGTAAATACTACAGCAATTCGATATTTTTAAGTAAGCAACATACAAAGGGTGAATTGATAATAAAGCAGCATTATCAATTTATACTTAAATATCAATGTTGCTTTTGTGATGATTATTTCAATGTGTGCATTAAGTAAAAAACAAACACATAGTTCCATCTAAACATAGAAGAGGGTCATCACAGGAAGTCACCAATGGTTATGCTTTGCAGTTTTTGGGTCCCTTCACCAAAGGGAGCTTTTACAGTGTATTTCATTGTGTGTATAACAGTGTCAGTGTACTGCAGAATAAAGCCCACTGTGAAAACAGATGAAGCAAAAGCTGAAATTAAACAGACTTATTTAGAAGTTGCTTCAGCGTTGCATGTATCCATTATTAAATATGGCCCTTTAACTGGAATTTGGTCTATAAAGTACAATATAAATTAACCACTTTGTCGATTTTAACTTTGCCTAACAATTCTGGTCTATAAGGATTTGATTAAATGTTTAATGTTAGCTTTATTACCCCTCTCCAAGAGAGAGAGAGAGAGAGAGAGAAACTACAACACAAGAATGAGCATCCTTCTGCAACTCTTATGTTCAGGTGTAGTTAAGGTCAACTATGGAAAGCACCGCAGTCATTGTCACTCATTAATGAGCCGCACTGTGCTGAAAGCTATTCTGCATATTGTAGTGACACTGAAAAAAACCTGCTGGGTATCTCGCTGAACAATTTATCTCTGCTGGCGCAGTGGAGGCAGGAGGTTCATACTTAGTTCCCTCTGGACGCTGCTATATCATTATGGTGGAATAAGCCACAAGCATGGATGTCTTTATTTGAAAGTACCAAGGGCTCCCCATTAAACCCAGATACACCATTCTCCTGCAGTTTGCAGCTCCACTGGGAGAACATGCTACACTCTCTACAGCAGCAGAGCCAATGTAGGACAGTTATACTGTTATAGGCCAAGGCAACAAGAGTCATATTAATCCTTTGAAAATGAAAGTATGTATGCAACATTTGAAGTATTTATACTTAAAGAAATGTATCAGCAATGTATTTATAGCTGTGAATTAGTCCCTGTGATTTCCTTGACTTTTGCCAGCAAGTAAACAGTTGTAGATTGCCCAGCAGTTCTATTGCACTCAGGCTTCAACTTCTCGTGGGATCGTAAAGGTTTAGTCATTCATCTGTGGTGTTCAACAAACCGAATATTCATATCTGTATGTGCTAAATGAGTCGGGATGAGCAGCGTCAAACCTACAGCATCTGCCACTACAGGCATCCAATTCTCCATCTGATCAAGTTGACACAGGTCTGGAGACAAAAACTCATCAAAAACTCAGGGTATAAAGTCCTCAGGCAGCTATTCTATTGGCTGTGGGTTTAAGTAGTGAAACCCCATTAAGTAGCTCACTTTTGTGGTTCAATTAGACAGTGATCAGGCTATACAACATTACAACCCATTCTCCTCCCAGGTCATCACATACCGATGTTTTGTCATGTGCCCTTCGCATCTCATCCAGACGCACAAGGTACCCCTTTGGTGTCGCTGGCAGACAAGTTTAAGCACAAAACATCTGTGACATTTGGTTAAGTTTAGGCACAAAACCTACTTGGTTTGGTTCAGGAAATGACTGGTGACGCTTGGTTTCAAACAGGACGCAAACTCCGGTCTCCTGGGTGAAAGTACGTCACTGTACGTCATCTGTTCAAGTTGCCTGATATTGACACGGACGGCTTTACACAACTGGTACCTTAAACCCTTGTGTGTCTTTGCCTGACGCCAAAGGGTATACCTTGTGCATCTGGATGGGATGCAAAGGGCTGTGACAAAATGTCTATATCTGACGAGCTGGGCATGAGAACGGGCCGAACATTAGCAATAACTTGACCTCTCATTCGAGTTTTTCAGCTATCCCACTGACAGAGGACTGCATAAGACTCTGAAAGTCCAACCTCTGCTAAATCACTGCCAGCTGGTCCTCAGCAGAAAAACAGCCGTATAGGTTGTCCGTGCACGTCAAGCAGGATAAAGAGTGATATCATCCACATTTAGAGGAGGTTGGTTCTCTTTACATCCCATGGCCACCAGAGCAAAAACAAAAACTAAACTTTTTTCCAAATAGAGCTAAAAAAATCAGTTCATTCCAAACTGCAATCCAGTATAAGAGTAGAAGTCAACCAATTAATAAATCAAAACCTCTCTGACACACAAACTAAACAAAGATTGGACATGAACAACTTTTGGTAAAGGGCTGTTGATTTATAGACTGTGGAGATACATCCGCTGCATGTGACACTGAATCCGTATAAATAAAAGAGCTGCAAACTGCAGCCACAGCATGATTTTCTTTGTACTGCGAAGACAAGCGATAAAGCCAAACAGTGGACTGTTCAGCGCCAGACAAGTGTGTCTTTTTCAACAACTTCTACAGAGCAACGCAGGTTCATCAGGGATGCAGACCATCAGAACAAGTAAAGGTCAGCTCTGAATCATCTCCTTGTGAACGATCAATGTCCTCAGAATGTATTACTGTCATTTCACTGTGGTTTGAACTTAAAACAGAATGTTGCATATTGTCAGTTCAAGACAAGTTCTCAGCAAATGTTTGCAGTGCAAATCATGCAACAAAGCGAAACGCAATTTCCATACAGAACAACGAAAAACTAGTGAATATATTATGTCAGACACCTTTTGACTAATTGTTACATATATAATAGGCACATTTTTACATGTGAAATGTAGACATCACATGTGAATAATCATCTTCCTTATTACTTGTAATTAATCAATGCGTATTGTGGTGACAGATTACTAATAAAAGAGTTAAATGAGTTGGAGGATTTCAGGCAAACGCTGATCTGATTGGGATTTAACTTAGAAACCATTAATCAGAATGTGAAGTGTTTCTTCAGGGGCAGGGCCAGAGAGATTAAGAGAATGGCCTTTACCTCTCGCAGGACAACAAATATTTGTCATTACGAGGACAATTAATGAACGCTGCCCATTAAACGATATGCCGGCCCCTGGGCTGACCATGGAGAGGCCCGAATCAAAGTATCCATTACATGCTGTGTTTTGGTTGGTCTCTCAAGTAATTTAAAAACGAAACAGTTTCACAGTAAATTATCAGAAGTCTCTCGGGCTCTCATTGCCAGTGCGTTATCACAGTAGGCAGCATGTAGAGTAATGATGGTCACAGTCCTTGCTAATGCACAAAAGGTTTCGAAACAAAAAGTTGATATTTCCTCAAAGAAGTAGTTCAAAGCTTTTATCAGGTACTGCAAAGTCCAATCATATCTAACAAACAAAGAGAAAATAACTGAAATTGCAGGTTTATGAACATGTCGTTATCTTCAGACTGAATTAAAGCTACACAAAACCATGCAAAAACAGCATTATCATGAGTTACAAAAGGGAACAGTAATACTGAACACACAGAAATACAATGCAAATAACACGCCAAGTTGGAATAATACACTAAAGTAGGCCTATTTTTTGGACACATTTTCAATTTCATCTTTCAACCATTAGTATTTTTTGTTTTATTGGCATCAAAATAATTTTGCTCACATGGTTTGATATTATTTTTATACTTTTATAATCATGTTCTGATTTGAAGGTTTCCAAGTTGCAAACCTTCTCTCCATACTTCTAGAAACTGACATGGGGAACACGTGTTTCACCTAAACCATTTGTCCTGAAATGTCCTGAAAAGCCAGTCGTACACACAGACGTGCTTCCCTGCCACCGAAACCCATTAACAGTTTGTATTACTCAGGTAGACTGTGCAGAGAAAATGTTCTTATGCTGTGTGATTCTCATAATGTCTGTGCCACAGCACTTCCTAAAAATGGCATCTTCCCTTTTCTTGATATGACAGCATAGATCCAGTCTCCACTGGAGAGGCTGCTCCATTATTAAAGTATCACTCACTTAGATTACAGCTGCGATGACATCTGATCATTAATCACCAGCAACAGAGGCCTGCCGCCTTGAAAGTCTATTAAGAGTTAACAAAGGGCAGTCCAAATACAGCAATCCTGCAGCCAATTCAGCGAGGTGAGACACAGAGGTGAATAACAATTTGGCTCTCCGAGAATCAAGCATCTATTTTTTCTAATTTAATTAAAGATAAATTGGTTGAAAATAGCAGACTGACTCAGCCTGACTGTCTTGCAGTAGATCTTGTTAACATCAGGCCTGTCCTCGGCCACATTATAGAACCAAAACAGATTCATAACAGGACAATACAGCCCTGCAATACTGCAAATAAAAATTGCATAATGAATTTGACCTTGAACCAAAACCTATTTAATCGCTGTCATCTCAACACTAGGCTCTTGTTTTCCTTGAAAAAAACAATTGTTCATGGTTTGGTCTGCAGAGGGAAATGACTGACACTTGCTCTCGTTGGACAATAACACGTCGGATTGAGTTGAGCTCTACGAGCCGTCTCATTAACATGTGGCACAAGAAAGTGTCCACAGACACTGAAATGAAGATGCCCAGACAGAAGGGAAAGCCTCTGAAATCCTAAACTGCACATTCAGATGAGGCTCACAGTTCATTCTGCCAATTCTGTTTTTTTGGGGTTTTGTTTTGATGAATATACAGCTGTTGGGCTGCTGACGAACATAAAATCTGTTCTTGTAAAGCTGTGGTACAATATGTGCGGCAGCTGAAATAAAAAAATGTTTCATAATCTTTGCATTAAATGCCCTTTATGATAATAAAATCGTGAATTTCCTAATCAGCAATGGGCAGATTATGTCCTGCCCCTGAACACTAACCATCTAATAAACACCTATCTGTATTTGTGCAGTTTTACAGCAGCACCTTAACATACAAAGGAGCTCTTAGAAGTTCTTTCTGGGTTTACAGTATAGCCTCTAGCAATGTGACAGTCAAGGATATTTCTAAATTGAGAGCGGACAGTCCACACACCTTTAGTAGTTTTATTCTTCACTTACATGAAAAGCTCAGACAGGATTCGATCCCTGGGCAGTAGGGAGGAGGCAAAGTTAACAAGCCTACCATCTCTAAGTGTTCGCTAAGGATTGCTGTCCCCAGAATGATAGAAACAAATTAAATGTTCGCTGTTTTCAAGATACATGACGGGACAAACCAGATAGCTATCATCAGTCATTTATTGCCTGTCCAACATGTATTGGGTTAGATAGGGCACTTGTCTAAAAAACAGTTAGAGGGGGGTGGGGGTGAATGAAAGAGTTACCCAGAAGGCATGTAACGTAAGCAATGGTCAGATAATAAATCAAGTGAAGGGCAAAAGCTCCATGTCTTGATTCAATTCAGGATGCACAATCTAATTAGGTGTTAAGACAAGGACACAATACTATGAAAAATACAGTATATCATTAATGACTTCATTAACAAACTTGTTATGTTTGTGTACTATAAATGGTTTAGCGATCACTGGGAACATCTTTCCAGTCTAGAAGGTGTCATGTTTTTGTGCTGCACAGGAGTCGTCGGGAGGTGTTGATTGGTGTACAAAGCACAAGACCTTCACACACGCAGGAGACAGAGATTTGCATTGCATTTGCGAGTCCTGTGTTTGGTTTAGACTAATTGTACACTTTGGTTAAGAAAAATCTTGGTTTCTGCTAAATATTTAAAAAAGGTAAACGCGTCAAGTCAGTCTTGACTTTTTTGATACTTCATCAAAACCTGCATCTTTCTCTGACCTTAACCAAGTGCTTAGAGTTGCCTAATAACCACAAAAATGTGAAATATATTATTTAAAATATTGCAGTGAAAGGAAATGTGGTGTCAGTGGGGGGTTTTTTTGCACATAGATTCAGTATGAATATATTTTGCAACTTTGCAAAGTAATTTTATGAGGTTAACTAATTTAAAGAAAATTCAATTGAATCATTTGCATTTTACACATAGTTGGAAATAAACTCATTCAAACCATGATCAACAGCAGTGAATGTGCAAGTCGGGTCTCTAGATACTTGAAAAACGGATCTAAAATACCCTGTGGAGCTTGTTGCACAAAACAGGGGCCCACTCATAAAAGAATGTCTCCATAGTGCTATTAGTGGTCGACAAACTCCACGGGGACCCTTTAAACTACAGTTAAAAACAAGACATTTAGATAAGAGTCGGCAGCCATCTGTGAGGCTTTGTCAGCATGCTAATGCTCAAAAGCACAATGCCAACAAGGTGACGGTAAGCAGATGTTTACCATGTTTATTTTTATTATTATTTGCTACTTTTCGCGAAGCATCATCAGGTTGTCATTAGCTTGTATGTATTTAGTCATAAATGAAATTATTGGATAGTGTTAGTGACCTGTTGATTGATGGCGCTACAGGAAAAGTTGAGGGAGACATGAATGCATGCGCAACATTTCATGAAAAATCATCCAGCAATTGTAGAGACATTTTACTGAAACCGCAAATGTGGTGCTTGAAGGAAAAGTCAGAGGATCATTTACTTTGTCTGGACACAATGACTGTCTGTATGACAATCCATCTAATGCATTGACATAAATAAAGATGGACGACGCGCCTCCACGTCCCCTCACTGTACAAAAAATGAAGCCAAAATATGGAGTGCTGTTCTCGCCCATACACTCGCCTGACTCAAATGCGAGCTCAGCTGTCAATCATGATGTTTCACCCTCTTTTTATAGCATCAAATGACTAATTAAAATCAAACTGATCAGAAGGAAAACAGTTGAACATACACCAGCGTGATAAGAACTACCTAAAATGTCAGAAACCATCTTTGGGAAAAACATATTTGACATTTACTTTGAGTTTTTAGTTTGGGACATGTCCTATCTGAAAAAAAAAAGGGGGACGGGTTTATGACCTATACTGCAGCCCACCTGCAGGGGGCGATCAAGATGTTTTGGCTTCACTTTTGGGGAGCTCTCATGTCGTCCATCTTTATATACAGTCAATGATCTAATAGTTATTGAGATATGTCAGTCTGGACCAAACTATTGGTTGTTTATTAAATATATACTAACAGCTTTGGCGAGTTACTCGTCCATAATGTATGTATGGTGACATTATGTCCTGAATTATTCTATTAAATGAATAAAAGCACAATCTCTCTGCATTTCAGACTGGTTTCACCAGGGAGACGTCTCAAAAAAGAGTTGTTTTGTAATTAATGTTAACCACTGCATGTCTCTGAGCTGCACTGAAATGAAGACAGCTCATTAATAATGCAGAGTTACGCCTTACCATCCCTCGCTGTATAATGTGCAGTTTTCTGTGTTAAATGAGAACCATCTAACTTTCTGTCCTCATCAACCTTTCTGATGATACTGTTCCAGAGCTCCCTGCCTCCCAGAGCCAATTAACGTGGACCTGGAGAATATTTGTAGCTGCAGCCTCTCATACAATTTCAACCCTTCTCAGGGAATCTACTGGAAGTGCTTCTGACTCCTGTGAAATCAATAGAGCTGAGATGCCCTTTTAAGTCTTGATGGTGTAGTGCGATGTGCTTTTGTTTGATCTTTATGATTCTGTGGAGGACGGAAAAAGTGGCGCGAGGAAATTGGCGGCTGCGAAATGTTTTATCAGGTCCTGTATGGTTGTGTGAATACCCTTGCACAAAATAAATGAGGCCATGTGTGTGTTCTGTTCAGGAGGCACATTAATGAACAGTGCAACATTTTTCTTCTGAGACTAAATGAGCTGTCATACGCTTAATGTAACGGGACAGACTGTGCAGAACAACTGGCCAGTGCATTGAAAGTGACGAGAGTTAATTTGGTGTCACATCGTGTATGTTTCTGTCTGTTCAACAGATATTAGCCACTCAGAATTAGTTGAGAGAAAAACACACAGTGAAATTAGTCTAAGTGTTGTTTTTTTTACAGATATTACTGCTGAAAACAAGTCAGGGAGTCATTTTATCCCTTCACTGATGTCGTTTAAAAAGCTCTTAAGTTTGTAGAGATTATTTTGTCCAAAAACTGAACTGAAGGTCAAGAGCACATGCCCGTGTCAAAATTAATTAACACATTAATAGATTCAATAATCAATCAACCATTGGAGTCATTAATCAAGGCTGCAATGCTCATCAGACATTAGAAAATAAAATTGAGATGCATACAGAGATAAGTTTGCTACTGGATGAACCTTGAATTAAGGTTCAAACGATTGTCCCCAAAATCGAGCATGAACCTTTGTGTTCAAACTCAACTCTTCTTCTGATAACATGTTAGCAGTAGAGTCACCATGTAAGATGATAACTTTCTATAGGCATTAATCATTTGTCTTACACTTTATTTGTATACAATATTGTGTTACCTTTCTTTGTCTTCATTCTTCACATCACCTATTTAAACTTCACCTGTTGTTGAATGTTACTTTGATCTATTTTTAGGTTTCTATTGTATTTTATCGATGCCATTCTTATTTTCTAACTGTCTTTCTTGAACTGTTTTTATTACAGCTTGTACTATGTAATTGTTAGTTTAATGTCTGCCAAAGCTCAAAATGTTGCTCTGACTGATTAATTAAAGGGATTACTGATTCATTCACGGTATCTGTTATTTGCAGCCTATTTTTTAAGCAAACATATAGTCCAACTGATAACTTGCACACAACACGCCCAGAACGAACAAACACATTACTTGCTATAGACACAAATGTGACAGTTGATCAAATGAAAAGATACTTTATGTGACGTGCTGCCAACAGCTCAAACACTGTGACAGATAATCACTGAGAGCCAGTCTAATACACTGAGCATCACTCAGTCACTTGTCAAGTTGAATAACAGCAGTTTTAGCCTGAATTAAACCGCCTTTGTGTCCATGGTATTGTTAAAGCACTTATCTAGAATCTATGAGCTGTCAGCTTATGACAAGTGTGTAATATTCCAGTTTTGTAATTTTCCACAAGTGGCATCATACCAGTGTGGGACCTCAAGTGCTTGAGTTTAGAGTGACAGAAAAAAACAAGATGGACCCTCTGTAAAGCCCCAAAACTCTTGTCTATCAGTTTGCTTACTGATGAAGAAAACAGCTGCTATCGCATCATTAAGCTGCATTCAGATGGTCAATTTACGCGATGGAGGCTTGCTGGTGCGGCGGATGGACTAATGGTTGGGGCAGGAGCTGTCTGTTCTGATGATTTCTGGTCTGTTCGCAGCTATTTCTTTCTGCAAACTCATCCGGCTGTGTTCAGGTGTCGTGTTTTTGTGTTGAGGTATTTGCTGAGGTACTTAACGGGCTTCCCAACTGTCATGTACAAAGACTGGTACCTTTGTTTGTGAATGTTTCTGAATCAATTTCAAGTAAAGATTCATCATAAAGCAGCATTTTCTGTTTTTTACTTGAGTGCTTTTCTTTTACTGAAGTGAAGGTTAAGCCTCTTTCCTGTGCATGCCAGTTAAATGATATAACAGCGTAAGCTTAACAACCAATATACATAGAAGAATATGATTATTTTTTATTTTAAGTTGCAATTAAAAAGAGACCTTGTGCTTGTTTTTTTTGTTTTTTTTAAATCTTCTGACTCTGGAGGGTTTCTCTGTCTTAAATTAATGCACCTTTTGTAAAAAAAAAAAAAAATTATAGCCTTTGGTTCATTAGTCTGAAGATGAAAAGACTGATTTTCTTTTCAGGAGGATGGAGCTGCTTTTGAGATAACTCTATTGTACAACCAGTCCTTGTGTAAAAATGTGTGTATGTGTGTGTGTGTGTGTGGTGGATTGTCTTGCATCTGCACGAGTACACTTCTTTCATACTGACGTTATCTGCAACGCGTTTTCATTTATTTTCATTCTGAAATTATGTGTCTGACCGGATAAGACTGTCTATGAAGTTCAAGGTAAAAACAAACTCACTTTTTTTTATGTTTAAGTCACGAATCTAGAAGAATGAACAAATCCAAGCTTTTCTTGTAATTGAAAGGACTGATTGTATCTTTTCAGACTATTTTCAGCTCTGCAGAACTTTTGAAGTGGTTCGCTTCGCTCGTCTAAAGTGAGGCCCTAGAAACAATCAGAATCAAACTGCTTGTGATCTTAGCTACAGCCTACAAACTGTTGAGTTTAAATATTTCAATCTCAACATAAACAATGTTTCTAAATATAAGGAAAGTTAAATTAATTTAAACATGCGCACCCTGCAATCAAATCCTAAACAGTTATTGAAAAAGCTGAAAACTGAGGCTGCTAAAAGCCACGGTTAAACAAACAAACAAAAAAGAGATCTGAGCAAAGTACCACCTGAGACATGATGGGCAGGTACTCATATACATGATAATTTGATGGCGCCTCTGTTTTCCATTCCTGCAGTGCAGCTTGAGAGCAGGCGTCATCACTTCCATCAGTTCCATGTTCTTGGAAGAACTGCTCTGTTCCTGCCACACTGATGGCACTGTGGGAAGTGGGATGCTGCAGGCAGCTCCAACAGTCAGGCATATTGTTACACAAACACCATGCAAGCCTTTTCGGCTTTCGGCTTCGATTTAAGACACCCAAAAGCTTAGACAGACATCTTGTCTGAAGATTAAATTCAACAGGGACCATCTATATAGAGGTGACAGAGCGAGGTAAGAGAGAGGGGTGGGTGGGGATGATGCTCTTGGCTCAGTGCACCTTGTGAACTCCTCTGCTTTCATCAACCAATGTAAGAACATTTTGTGCATTTGGTGTAGCCTGTTTGAAGCCAGATGATAATCTGCCTGTGTCTCCCGCACTGTTGGCTGTGAATCTGTGTGAACTGATCCTACATCAGCCTCATGGAGCTGTCTGTTCAGCACCATGGAGCTGCGCAGCGTGACATCTGCAGCGCTGAGAAAAACAACATTGTAGGCCTACAGCTAAAAAGTCCGACCCAACTTATGATCTCAGTGGTGGTTTGCTGCTTGGGTGTGTGTATCGTTGGGTTTGCATGTGGGCATGTGTGTGTGTTTGTGATAGCCCCACAGACACGGTGTATTGGTGTGTGTACACACTGCAGCCAAATGTGACTCTTAAAAGAATTATAGCCAGCTGAGAAATTGTAAAAGATTGTAGAAGACTGAGAAGTGCATGAGACTCTAACTCTAAACTCATGCTTGTGAGAAAATGTGAAAATGAACAGGACATCACATGTGACCAGAGGAGCAGAGGGGTGACTGCACTGCACTTGGTGAAAGTGAAAACAGTGCATCTATGCAGAAATATAACAACAACAAAAAAAGAATGCATCTCAGACGCAATCTCACACACATTTCCAGATTTATTCAATGTTTTTTTTCTCTCACCTGTACCAGTCAAGCCCTCGGTCATAGTTTCTGTCGAAAAAGTGAGGCTCTGTACCAAGAGCGCGCACATCTGGATGTATCCGGATGAACTCCAGCACCGCCCTGGTGCCGCCTTTCTTTACACCCACTATTAACGCATTTGGCAGCTTCTTATTTCCATATTTTTGCGCAACACTCATGTTTCTCAACTGCATGTCAGCCCAGTGACTCCCAGATGAGGCAGGGTCTTTGCTTTGCTCGCGGAGATCACTTGATCCTCGCTGGACAGCAGACTCATCCAGAGCGGTCCTGACTTCCAGCGAAGCGCAAATGTCCAATTTTCCAAGAAGTTTCTTCCCTCCTGCGTTCTTGTTCGGTGGGCATCTTTTCCCCTCGTAGCCCTGGTTTGTCATGATTGTGCTGCGACAAAAAAGAATACTATAGCATAAATAGGTGCAGGACAGGGACACAGTGAATATAAAGGCGAATCTGGCGCTGAATTTGTTCGTAGATGAGAGGAACCTATGTGCCATGTCTCCATGGGTTCAAAGTGCTGCATGGTTTTCCATCAGAGTCCTCCTCCTCTCCTGGTCTTCGGTCGGTGTCTGGCACTGATATAGGTTCTAAAGTCATATGGCAAATGTCATAAGACTGGCATGTGAGGATAGGGGTGGCTTTCCGAAGGCATCAACTGCGCGTAAGTCGCGTTAGTTCTTTTCATAGGCTGCTGAACTGTGCGCGAAAACTTGGGAGCAGAATATGATTACAGCAGCTTCCTGGAGACAAAATGGGTCAGTCCTCCTTGAAACAAGTTTCTCCCAAGTAGTCTGAAGCAAGTCTTGGATCGAAGATGCCTTACAACGAATCCCTGAAGAATTGAACGCCCATCTGTGTCCTCCTTCTCATTGTTGTGTGTCGATTGTGAGAGAAAAGAAAAGGGAAAAAAAGTCCAACGCGTCCTCAGTGGCCCCAAAACTCTCGCCGGCGCGATTGTTCCGCTCGCCTCCGGGGGGATTTCGATGCTCATCTCCCACCTTTCCCTTTTATTATGAAGTTGTGAAGATATATACACTTAGGCAAGCGGCTATAAATATTTAATCACCCCTCTGACGTCATGCATGATCATAATTCCATATGCGTTTTGTCTTTTAAAGGAACACGGTGAATATTTGAGGTAACATAATATTTGGAGAATTAAAGGCGCAACATTTGGCTTCCTGATTGCCAGTTAATAGAGCTTCATTTCATTTCGACTCCATTACTTCAGGATGTCAGAGCTCTGTGTGTCAACTATACTGAGTTTCATGATGTTGAATTTATCATTAACATGTCTAATTTCAAGGAAATTCACCAAAACTCTGAGTGTTTGAAAGCAGCTAACAGCATCAAATTGGAATCAGCAACATGTTTGCTTTTCACTTTATCATCTTATTTATCATCGAGCCTGATCTTTTCTTAACGTGTTGAGCATTTGCTTTACACACACCTGAGCAGCCTCTCAAAGTCAAGATCACACTTAATCCTCTGTGTTGATGCAAGCTGGATGCGGGGACTCAAAAGTTTTCAGCTCTTTTAATGTCAGATTTAAAGTTTGTTTCGCAGTGGAGGAGTGATCTTACGCAGTGTCTGGAGAAACAGCAGCTGCAGGTCTTTCTTCTTCCTATTGCGACGTACATACTGGAAACATTACATTTACTTTATTTCTGTGTTATAACTCAATTTCAAACCATCTTGCTTATTTTCAGTTATGTAAATAACTAATAATCACCCTACATAGTTTAACATTATTTAGATGTGTGTTTTTTTCAGCATTGTTCACCTCAGTCCTTATTAAGACACATGATGAACACAGACATTGTCCATATTCTGCAAAAAAATCTGCAACAATTGAAACAGATATTTGTGACCTGCAGGAAAAAGACACCAGGTGTGTTCCAAGCGCCTGTGCAGGGTCTATCATATTCTCCCTATATGCTGGTGTGTTTACATGCAGTGGGTTGGTGTGAAGCCCAACCACGTGACAAATAAGGTCAAACTAATGTTTTTAATGTCTCTTTTGGCCCCTGTGACCTGCATGGTGTGTGTCAGAAAGTTGTGGCTCCTGAGTCCCAGGCAGGTCTGCAGACTGAGCAGTTTGTGTCACCTCTCGAGTGTCATACCCAGTCGTGATATCTTTAATGTCATTGTCCACAAGCATTCGCGCTCCATTCTGCCTCAGTGCCAAGCGCAGGTCGATGTATCAGGAGTAATTGAACATGCAACATTTTGTTCTCCAGGCTGCTTGTGGTGGCGCCTCTGTCTATGAGCCGAGTTATGTTCCTCTTGTTTTTGTGGTCACACAGTGCTTCGGACTGGTTCATCTAGTGGCGACACATTCGATGGCACCCACATGTTGTGATGAAGAATTCTGCCTATTCAGGGTGTACCTGGGCTGTTTTTCCCCTTGAAAGAGCACAATATGTAGCCGATTCTTAGCCAACCACACTTTACATATTGCTCACAAGGACATGGTCACCAAGACAAACACTGAACTTCAAGTCTTGTATGTTTTCCCTTTTGCTGTAGTCTTTTTGTCATATGCTTCTTTTAGTGGTGTATTTTGTCAGGGTAGTCAAATTTCAAGGCAAAATTGTTGAACCTTTTCTCTGCTATTTTGCATGATTAGTAATGGATTGAATAGGCGTGCGGGCAAATTGTGAAGTTGTCAATGATCATTAAAATATACTCATACGCTCTCCTGCTGTTGCTTTTTCCTTTTTGCTTTTTTGAGTTTTATCTGCTGAAATGACTGACAATAAAAAAAAAAATCCTGCATGTATCTTTTATAGTACCCCAGGAAACCAAGAAGTTTCTACAGATCTTTAATATTTTTTAAGAGGTTTTGTTTTTCAGCTCCTGCTAAAAGGTGCCATTTGTCTGATCCCAGCTTAAGTCCCAGAGCTAGCAGACTTTTGAGAACAGACCTCACATCCTCAACATGCTGTGTCAATGTGTTGCTGTAGTCTAAGAGATCATCTAAGTTTGGAATGCATATTTTGTCCTTGAGACTTTCTAGGCTCTCGTCTGTTCCTGGGGCTAAATGATTCTGTTCCATTCGTACAGCCCCCATGGGGGTTGTGAATAGCTACGAGTCCTTGCTGATGCCACCTTGGTATTAAGCTTTGCCTTGGTCCAATACACTGAATCAAGCGATTCCAGTATCAAGGAAATCAAATATCTCTTGAATGCGTGGTATGGGGTCCCTATTGGAATTATCTTTTTATTAGGATCCCTGTAGTCAATGCATCGTCCTTGGCTTCCCTCTCTTTTTTGCTTACACATACCACTGCAGATGCATGTGGAGAGGTGGAATTGCAGATGAAAATTTTGTTATGTGATGCCGTTCTTTACCTCCTCATACATGATGTGGAATTGTATGCTTTGGCTACTGGGGCATCGTCTGATCAGCTGATTATCTCATCAGCTTATTGTCCATCCTTAAGTTTCTGATCTAACCCACTTCCTCTGTGACCATTTGTTGAACCATCTCTTGTTGTTCACTGGTCAAGTGGTCCACAGTTGGATCCTACAGTTTGTCTTAGGGATCTTTAAGAGACTTGTCTCTGGTGGAGGGCAGCCTGAGAGTTGTAGACTGTGCCTGAATAAATCTGATGTTCCCTTGGGTACACCAAGTAATAGTCTGTTATCCTCTGTATTCTCCCTGTTACAGTTTTACCTGACATTGTGGTGCCATGTTGCATAATATTTCAAACCTGCCTGCCCCTGTGCTGCTTTTGTGCCTGTGTGGGTTTTCTCCCAGTCCTCTCCAGGTCTTCCGCTTTCCTCCCACAGTCCACAGGGTAATTGGTGACTCTTTTACTGGCCTTTAGGTCTGAAGGGTTGCTTGTCTCAGCAATGTGATTGACCAGTAACCTGTCCAGGGTGCACACTGTCTCCCACCCAATAGCCCTTTTTACACAGAGATTGCACAATATAACAAAGACCCTTCCCTTTACACTGAACAAAGCAACGGCGTCATAATGCCGCCCCACTGCGTGATTTTAGACGGCAAGCCATTATATATAACAATCATTTGTCGTCCCCGTTACCCGGCAGATGATCTCATCCTCTGCTCGTAGGGTAAGTAGCTCCTGTTTTTCTTCTTCTTTGAGTTAGCTGCTAACTGCTGCTAGCTGCTTTTAAATCTCCCGGTTGTGGGTCGAACACAAACCATGTTGACAGCCCACAGCTCACAGCCCTGTCTTGTCATGAACAGGCTGTGTAAAAGGGGCTAGTGTTAGCTGGGCTTAGGATAAGCGGGTGTAGCTAATGGATGGATGGAGATCATTTTAAGTCCCTCACCCAATGAAAGGTTATCCTCAGGTTTAAAACACGTTCTCAGGTGTCACTTTGAGATCAGTTTTGACAACATAGCCAATGCACTTTATCTGTCCCCCTGGAATTAGTTTTGACAGGTAAGTAACATTCTCATTAGGTCCCTGAATTAGGTTGAGCATTTATGCCTTTCCTGACTCTCGCCTTAGTAAATTTCTGTGGCACTTCTGAACAGAATACTGAGTCTGAACAGTATTGATTTTGTACCAGACAAGACACTTTCTGCCTCCCAGCAGTGCAACTTGTTTGCATTTTGTATGAGGGTTGTATAAGTGAGAGGGTTCATCTTTTAGGCTACTTCAAAGGAGCTGAAGGGTGGTGAGTGAGCAGTTTTTTTTGTTGTTTATACTTACAGGCTCTCGGTGACTTCAAGTTTAAGTTCTTTAAGGACTTTAATTCTGAGTCATGGAGTCAGTCATGGCAGGTCCCCCATCACAACTTCCAGTTCATAAATGCTTTCTCTTTCCTCCCTACTCCCTTTTGCCAAAAACGTGTTCTTCGACCACCACTACCCTATTACTCTCAACTCCAACCTCCTCTTACTTACGAGCAAATGCAAAATGTAGGATCCATTTTGCTTCGTTTTGTGTTGAACTGAGGCCCTTTGAAGCACCGTCTTAGCAACAACAATGATGTGAAAACTTTAGAAAGTGAAAGAATTTGGAGCAAAGTTATGTGGCAGTATACACTTACTGCTTCAAGGCAAACAATTCTTTAAAAAAAGGGAAAAGCCAAAAATGGAAGAAGTTGGCTTTCTAAGGGATTATAATGATTCAAGTGTACATATTGTGTGAGGTGCGAGGAGCTGAAGGTGAAACCCCTCTTAAATAGAAAATGCAGAATAACCAGCCTCTGCCTCCTTTTAGCTCTTTATTATTGCGGTAGATCTGCACTCAGTACTCATGAAAGTCACATTTGACATTAAAACAACAGCAATAAACAGTAAACAACAATAAACAATAAAAAAAAACCCACAATGAAACAGGCTGTTTCCACGAACAGCAACAAAGGTTGAGCATCTGTTACCATTTGCCTTCTTGATCATTAACTTTTGTTTATTACAAATTGAAGAGGATGTAAAGCAGTTTACAATCGGGTGAAGAACATTCAGAAGGGCTTCTTGAATATTGTCACATTACACGAGTCGGATATCTGAGATTCACTGCTTCTTAAACAGACAACAGCCTTGGCTCCCTGGGGTTTACACTGCTGCACTGTACTAAAAAAAAAACAAGTGCTGGGTTTTGTTTACACTGCCAGCGCATTTACACACTCTTTATGAAAGCATCTGTCAGGCCCCTTGAGCCAGCCCCCAGACAGAATGGTTTCACCTGCAGCTCATGTTGAATAATGTCAGAAAATGCAGCTCCGATTTGGACGTTGACACAAGCGTTTCTTTTCTTATCTCCGTGGTTTCAGTTAAACATAGCAGAAATAAATATTAAATTCAGGTAACGTTAGCTAACCACATCCTTAGACCCCACCAGTAAATGCAGCAATGAGAAATCAAGCAGTGGAATGAGACAAAAACGTTGTAATTACTGATTACTGAAGCTTGAACATCATTTTTGGCTCTTGGGCCCTGCCTTCAAATCAGTGTAGTAAAAATGATCAGCAATTACCTAGACTACAGTAATCCATGAAGGTCAAAACTGATATAAAACAAAGATGTTTGGGCTCAAAACATTTAGTAATATAAAGGAACAGTGAGACAGATGAAAGAACAGAAAATGTTCACTCCAACACTGTACATGAGAGATCAGGCTCAGGACTTCAAGGGCTTGAAATTCAAGCACACACATGAAACAACATTTTAAAAATCTATATACTCTTGCTTTTCTTTAGATCTCACTACATGATTTTTTTTTAGTGTCCACGCTTTCTGCCTTTTTTTTTTTGCTTCATAAATCTGTCCACATACACATGGGCGAGGGATTCACATCTTTGTCATATTTGCAGAGGTCTGAGGTTCTCTTGGGCTCTAGAAGCAATAGAATTAATTTGTAGCTTGTGGTTAAGGTTCTGTAAATTGGCAACCAATCCTATTAAGTGACTTATTGCTTTTACAGTAACCTCACAGTGACTTTCCTGCCAAGTACTCAAGCCTTCACTCCCTCACCTACTTAAAGTCTGCGCACATAGACAGCAGGTACTGAAAGGGCCTGTCCAAACTCCCCACTTGGACAAACCTGCACCTTTCTGCCCTCATATCCTTCGCATAGTGAAAGATGAACTCTTTCCCTCAGAACAGCATCTCAGGACAGTGGACTGTAAAATGATTCAGTACAGGATTTGTGTGATGTCTAGTGGCGCTTATTCAGAGCTGAGCAAAAAGCACGACCATTCAAGTCCCATACACATACAATACCATAGAAAAGAATGAAGAAGCCCATGTTACCAAAAGATTACGCTCAGTAGGGAAAACACCACTGAATGCTTACAATCCCACCTGGCAGGACTTTGATGAAGCTGAACTGTGTGCAATTCCAATGAGCAAGAGAGCAGAATAATATAAAACTCTTGTTTGATGTGTGCAAGTATCCCAGAAATTGCTCCTAAATTATAAGCTCCTGCAATATGTGATAGTTTGCAATGCTGCAAGTTTTCAGAAAATATGACAATTGTAGGGCACCATCCTGACTTTCATGCAGTGCTTTTTGTGCTTTTGTTCATACAGAGCCTAATCATGCACATGATTCTCTGCAAATATCTCATCTTTTCATGTTAATATATCAACATAGCAATCAAATTAACACCTTCAAAAAAAAAAAACATTTTTTTTTTCTTCTGTTGGCTTGTGTTGACCACTTGCAGCTATATGCCAGTTAATCTCATAGTGTCTCTTTGCTGCTAAACTGCCAGCTGTGCTCGGCTGAAGCTCATGTTTCCAGCAGAGAATTTTGTCCCCAGGGATTCAAAATTTTTTTCCCCCCTTTTTTATGTTGGTATAAGCCACTGAGCTTAAGCAACCTTCAGCACAGCAGCGCAGCAGAGCACCCTGTGGTAATGAAACACCTTCCCTTTCTTCTTGCCATCATCCTATAATGACAAGGATATCAGGATATATCTAATTTTTTTTCCCATTTAGTTTCGTGCTATTCAGAGATTATAGGATCACAGTATCAGTATGATATCTGGACAGCATTTAAGTTATTCCACCCACTCTATGTGGAAAGCCTGACGTTACACGGCTAAATTATGTGGCACACTCTAGGCTGCAGTGTTGTAGATAAACTTGAAACAGATGCCAGCGTAAAGGACAAAAAAAAAAAAAGAAAAAAAGTTTGACAGCGATGATGAATTTAAGAATTGTCATCTTTATTTGTGGTAAACTCCCACTTAGTGTTCCCTACAGTTTCCTATCTGTCTGGTGGCAAATCAGATCTAAAAAGACGAGAGTTAGTCATCAGCCAAAAAAGGTTAACTAAAATTACCCATGCTTGAAACAATATATGCTGGAAATCATGACTTTGTTATGTATATTTTGCATGAATCAAAACAAAGAACCACATATAAGACACATTTGAGTTAGAAATAAACCGTCTGCAGAACAGCTCTTTGACTGGACCAGTTAGGAAATGATAGTTTAGGGGGAAGAGCGAGAGAAACATGCGGCACAGAGGGAATTCTGGGAGTTACAGTAATGTTTTGTTGCTTTGAGACTGCGCTAATGTTTTCGTTTAGAACAAACAGAAGTATCCTGGATGTTTATCCCCCCCACCCCCAACTGAATCCACAGCACAGTGTTACACAACTACTGAACAGAGCCAGTGATATAAATGTGGACTGCTGTAAGTCAGTAGAGTGAGATGATGCTTTTTGCTGCTTCTTCCCATTGAAGAGTGAGACCCTGCTGCTCTGTTTTAGTTGACGCTTGTCTTTCTGCCATCAGTCACTCCCACACATTTCAAGTAATTAAACTGGACGCATGGACGACAGAATTCAAACTAAAAGGGCAGTAAAATCAAGCAGTTTTCACACCAGCTGACCTCTTTGACTACAGCAGATTTCCTTTGATATCAAAATAAATTGGAGTTTTGGAGATGTTGACTATTTCTCAAATATTATGGAACTAGATTGCACTTGTGGCGCTCAAAGCACCAATAAATAGCACTACATGCTAGAGGAATTTTCTGCATGTATATTGTTTAAGGGCAAACAAGTTAATTAAATGAACTGAATTGTCAACACAAATTATGATAATTATTGTTGGATTTATTAAGAGATTTACTTTCATAATCTTTCACATTTCTATCACTTAATAAGAAACTGTGCGGAAGCTTTCTCTGTGCTTGGTAGGAGGAAGGTGAGGATGAATAAAGGAGAGGTTCACAATTCATTCATTCATTCATTCATTCCTCCTTCCAGCTCATGCCGATTCTTTAATACGCTTCCACTGTCAATGACGCAAGACAAAACCTAGTCTTTATTCTGGAAAAAATGTATTCCAGAGCTTACCTAAAGTTAATGTGAGGTCCCAGCAGTCTGAGTTAATCAAACTGCGTGGGGGTTCTTGCAAATGTACTGATTTTTTTAGTACAAAATTTGTGGGGGATAGTGAAAGAGTAAATTTGGTACTAAAAAGATTAGTTGTCTAATTTCAACTGCTGAAGCCTAAGCAGATAAATGTGATTTTGCACAGAATTATATTGGAAACACATTAAGAAGAGAGCTCTTAATGGCCATTATGAACAGGAAGATCGAGTGGGCAAAAATGTTTTCAATGAACATTTGGGTACAAGCTTAAAAAAAAAACCCAAAACTTTTTTAACCAAAGGCCACATGAATGTCTTTTCTCTTGTAATGTAAACATATGATAAAATGTTTGGTGCACTAGATGCTCTGTAAGTTATTATTCTGTTCCCATCAGGCACATGCTGGGCTTTTGCAATAAAGAGACTATAAAACCTGTACTGTGATGAACATAATGTTATTGTTGTAACCCTTGTTCAATAAGCACAGGCGGAGCCCTGTACTGGACTGTATGGGTATTACTCTCCTCCAATCACGATCATCTATTCGGCCACTGAAATTTGCATAAACATAGCCGACCAATCAGGACGAGCACACAAAGACGTGGTCAGCGTTTATAAGGCTGCGTCTCAGCTGCCTCGTCATCCTGTCACCTCTTCAGCGAGTGGCAGGGTCCAATGGTAGAGGGCTCCGCCTGTGCTTACGACAGGGCGGTCAACTCATCGACCCTCTGCCGGCCACCGTTAAAGTTATGTTAAAGTTAAATTTAAGTTAAACCACTCAAAGTTATTGAAGCTACAACTCAATATGTGGAGAAGAACACACATCTAGTGGCGCAAAGACAATGATCGCTAAAGGGAAAAAGGATGGTGAGGCAGTTGAGACACAGCCTTATGTACGCTGACCACGTCTTCGTGTAGGCTCGTCCTGATTGGCTGGCTACATTTACACAAACTTCAGTGGGCGAATACATGATCGTGATTGGAGGAGAGTAATACCCATAAAGTCCAGTAGAGGGCGGTAACTGTGTGAGATAGAACTTTATAAAATCAGCAGCACTTTTCAATTTTCAAGTTTTTTGTGGGCTTGTTATTAAATAACTATTACTACTGATTCTTTTTTTTTTCCTTTTTCTTCATGTTTTTCGTCACTTTCTTCCCTTTTCTTTGTTATGTTGAGAAAAGACAACATTACAGAATGTACAGTACAGAAAAGTACAAAAGCCAAGCACAGACGAAAGGCCATCGAACAGCAGGTTACCTCTCTTCTCACCAACCACGCTGTCAGCTAATTGCTGCTGACATTTTGCCCATGTTGTTGTTTCAATCAAAAATGTTCTGATGCATTGCTTTCTTTTGTTTCTTCACAAAAAGGGGACACAGTTCGGAAAGGCCATCCTCTCTGAGCATCTCGATATTCAACAAAATCACCTCATTATCTCATAGTTTGCTTTGACAATGCTCGGCAGTTTCCTGAATACAGCAAATACTTCTAATCCTTGCATGGAGGGTAAAAGTCAACTGCCACAGATTTGGCTGCCAGCAGGTAAAAAAAAAAAAAGACTCTTAACTCTCAGGAGGAATCCCAAAATTCTAATTAGTTACATCTTAAGCAAACACATCAGAAACACAGGAGCCTGATCCCTCCACTCACTAATGGGACAGGAACCTGAGATAATGAGCGATAATGAATTTGAGATGATTAACACTGATTCTAAGCATTTGTAGCTCATACTTGCATTAAAAAGTAATTTACTACGATTAGATTATTTTTAAAATAGACATTTTTGATTGCGGGTTGTTGCCATCTTTCATCTTTTGGCAGTTTCCATTGACTTTTAGTGATACAGAGGCTGCAAGTTTTTAATATGCAACCAGTGTTCCTGCACAGTTAAAATATTCTAACACCTCTGTCACTGACTGATTTCCATCCGCTCCATTTTAATGTACACTAGCAGCTCTCTGATGATGGACAGCTGCCATAAGAGACGGACATCAGTGTTGTCACAAATGAAGACCTGAGCACTTCTGAACACCTCATCGATTGAGACAAACCACACAGCTGATGGATTTGGGGCATTTTATTTGGGTTTCAGTGACACAGACAAAGGGTGTCTTCGGTGAGTGATTGATCATTCCGTATAGGAGGCTACACCTCTGTTTCTGTTGCCGAAATGCAGCATGAGCTGACTGATGGCTGTGAAGTGGATTTCGATGTCTTTCAGTGGCTCTCTGATTTGTTTTCTTTGATTGCATCTCCACAGATTCTTTATTCTGGATGGCCAGCACCCTGTGAAAAACACATAAACAGGGAGTACCTAATTCCACAATCCTAAATCCAAACGAAATGAGAACTGTCCCTCAGTGGGACCGTGCATCACAGAACAGCCTCAGACAGGGAAATAGAAAAAACAAAACAAAACAAAAAAATCACTGATAATGACGCTAAGTCTCTCTGTGCAACCAGACTGTTTGTTATTATATAAGAACAAATTGTTAGCCTCTATTAGGTTCTGCTATGTAAATTCAATCAACCAGGATTTAAATTTTATTCATATATAATCCAAATATATTAATCCCAATATTTAACCTTCAACTCAGTGTTAAAGTCAAGATTCAGTGTTGCCACAAAAAGGTTCAGCAAATTTAAGTGCTGTAGATGCCACCTGTTGCTAACATTTTACTTGTCGTTGTTTTGTTTATAGCCTCGAGAGATAATTAACGGTGATTGGAATGTCCCGTGGCACATTATGTCCGACAGAGATGAGAATATTTCATTTGGTGATATTCTGCTTCAAGCAAAACTGTAGAGTGTTTAATTTTCACACAGGCTGATGTGACCGCGTGCACAGAATATTATGCAAAGCATTCATAAGTTCTCTACTCTTTTCAATCAAGCAGTGTTCCTAACGAGCAGACTGGGCAGGAAAGAGCATTTCATTATATTGTCTGCGTATAAAAATTCAGTATATAAATTGTTTTTTTTTAAAAAAAAAAAAAGAAAAACTACATACAAATGAGAATATGTGCAAAGTGTTCCAGGTCATGACATTAATTTCTGAAAAACAAAAACCAGAAAGTAAATACACCTTAGGTTATCTGATTTGTATTTTATTCAGTGCCAACTGGTTAAAGTGCAGCGCTACCAAAAGCAAAAATACATTTAATGGAATTAAATGGAAATCGAGTGCTGTACTGCACATAACAGATCTCTATCACCAAAATATTATATTGGTGCGACATGAAAAATGATGCATTCAATAATACTTTTTGCTGTTGTGCATTTATTGTTGAATGAGCTTTGGGTTGAACGTGGGCCATTTAAATTGAAAACCTAAACACCCACAATCTTCAAATGTAACACACATTTTAACCAAGTTTCTGTCAATTACTGTCTTGTGCCATTAAACCGCTGCAGAACAGAAATGTGGTTGTCTTGCTGTCATGGTTTGGGGTTTTAGTTGAGTTATTTCCTGTTTATCTCCTCTTGCGTCATGTTTTGGTTCACACCACCTGTCTTTTTCCCACCTCAGTGATTGGCCTGATGACTTTCACCTGCGCCTTGTTAGTTTTCCTTCCCATGTGTATTTAATCTTTGTGCTCCCTTCTCAGTTGCGGCATTTTCCTTGTGATTTTGGGTCTTTGTTTTGTTTGCCTTTGCCTTTATTTTGGACTTTTGGTCCTGTGGATATTGTTTGCCTGTGTAGGACTGCTTTCCTGGTTTTGACCTTGACCCATACCTCCTTGTGAGCCTTTTGTTCATATTGTTTAAATTACAACTTGAACTGCACAAGCTCACAGGTGTAACACTTGCAGCTAATTGGCAGGCAGGGCTGTCGCTTTAATGAAACTGGGAGCAACTTTCTCCTCAGGATTTATAAAAGCTTGCATCACACAGAAAGACTGTTTTCTATTGACTGTGGTTTGGTTTCCTTTTCTTTTGCTCTCTCACATTCCCACAACACATCCACCAACACCATTGAACTCCACAATGCTTCGCTTCTGTATTTAAGTTTGGCAAACAAAAAAGTTCAATATTTCAAAATTTTTAATATCTCTCCCACATTTTTTTTCGCCATGCCGTGCAAGCCATTTGTGAAACCATTAATTTGGTGTAAGGAAAGAAAATCACAGTTAGTTTGATGGCGCTGAAAGCAACTCATCTTTATACCAAACCTTAACCGGGGGGTGGCTGTTCTGCAGGCAAATTGCTGGTCATCTTGGGTGTTGAAGAGAAGGGCGGGAATGATTCCTTAACTGGCTGTTGATCAGAAGAACCCATTCACACTTTCTAGTATGTCAAAAACTTGCTGCTCCTCCATTTTCTTTTGTGCTGATGCTGCTAATTAGATAATCCTTGGGTTTTCTCCAACTCGCCTCCCTTTTTCTGAGGAGCCTCACACTTAACATACAAGGGCTGTCAGTGCAGGAGCAAGTAGCTCTGCTCCTCCATAGCGTCCTACTGTGAAAACAGACGTGGAACCTCAGCTTTCAGCATCTCCTCGAGGAGGTGTTTGTAAAATGTAACTCCACATGTCTGAGTATACCACAGATGTCTACATCCAGCGATCACACAGAGATGCAACATGCAATGCAAATCCCAACCGAATCACCAGAATCAATGTTGACATTGTACATTTTTTGCAAACCATGGATATGTTTAAACTTCAGTTTTTGTCAGGTGAAAAAGGAAGCAAGCGTTTGTCTCGAACAGTAGTCTCTCGCCTGGCAGCTATCTTGGCTATATGTCACACCACCATCAACCCCATTGTTCCCTCCTCCTGATAAGAAAGTGAGCTCATGTACATGTAATCCGAACATAATATGATGCATTATGGTGATATTTTGATAGGTATGAAACATGCAGAAATGGAAAATGCCAGCATTTTATTCTTGCGACTGGGTTGGCAAAAGCCCAGCACTCTATATGGGCTGTAATATACTGTAAATCTTATATATTATGTGTTTTCTGTGACTTTTTTGGGGATCTAACACCCCATAATTCCTTCACTGATGACGCAGGTTACACACGTGAAGAATCCAGCCCTTCACAAACAAAACAGGTGACAAACATGAAGGCTACAAGTGTTCATAGCATCAAACAAAAAGGCTGATTAATCAAATACAGTGTCATGAGTTTAATTATACTTCACAGAAAAAAAGCCAATATTGAGTATTTAATGTGCCTCATTATTTGGCATTACTCTCCAAACATCAGTGTATTAATCCGGTTCCCCTATGGATCGGCAGAGCACTAAACCATATCTATTATTGAAGCACGAGGGAACATTTTTAGAGCACTCTGAATTTCTGCTGTATTCATAATTTATATTTAAATCCTTCTTGGTCCCCACTACATATTCGGATCTCATTTACCGTATTCCGTGAGGACTTATGGCTTTTATCCTCCAGGAATCTGGTCTCAATTAATGTTCTTATCGAGATTTGGGAGAGGATTTGAAAGGAAAGGTGCTTGCCAGTGACCATCAAAACACGCAGGAAAAATAAATCTGTGTTCTTAGGGACATTGGAATAATTTAATAACTTTTTTTTTTTTAAACTCTTTTTTAACATCATTGGGATTTTCACCATTTTGTTTAGCAAAGCCCTGTATGTTTTATGGAAGCTTCTTGGTTAGCTATAGCACATGCATCACTACATACATGAACAACAGAGGACTTTATCAGCAGGAAGCTTTAGGATCGGTGCATAAATATTTAATTTAAACAAATTGATTGTTGGGTTGTTCAATTTTCTGCCTTGTTTGTCTTTCACAGAGGGCTGACTCTGCATCCATACCATTCCTACACCAATGAGGGGAAACTCCACACACAGCCAGTGTCTGTCAGAGGAGATAGTGTTGCTGCCATATAGAAGAATGAAAATTGAGGGTGGAGAGGTGGGGGTCTTCAATCATTCATCACCTCACCCTGCGCCGCTGTCACAGGGGTGGAGATTCAGAATTCAAAGAACAAGGTTCAAGGATGCTAAAACTGCAGAAACAGAAAATGGTGTTTTTGGTGATTTGTCATACTTTTGCACGGTAGACAGAACTGTAAACTGCTTCGATTTGCAACCTGGAACGATCTTCCATGACCACACGATCAGAAGTGTCTTCAGAAGTGTGATTTATTTTAAAGTTGTGTGTTTCTTGTATTTGTTTTGTTGTTGAAAGTACTGGTTCTGTTTTGTTTTTTTGTTTTTTTTTATGCCAGTGCAATAACAGAGGCCATAAGCCACGCAGAAACTGCAAAACACAACCAACCAAAGCAAAATGACAAAACAAAGGAAAAGTTAAATAAGTCATGTTAAGCATGTTTCTTACATACATTTTTTAAAGTTCTCTATCATTTATTATGGAAAACAACAACAAGCTAGCATGTCATATGGGCAAGAGGCTATTAAACAGGGGAATGTTGTTCCTTATATTACATTTTTAAATTTTGATTTATGTTGACAAAAATCAGAAGTAGTTAAATGGACAACCACCAACACTGTGACCAGTAATGACCTACAGGCTAGAGAAGCTAGCTTGTGACCGGAAGGGTCAGTCCCCTGGACCAGCAGGATAAATCTGGGTGGGGAAAGTGAATAAGCAGCGCTTGCCCCTCCCTCATTACCACCACTGAGGTGCCCTTGAGCGAGACCCTTGACCCCAACCACTCCAGCTTCCAGGTGTGAATGTGATCAGGGCGTTCCTGAAAAAGAGAGGCTGCCTCTCAGAGAACCTAATTTTCATTAAAATGCCGTTCTTAAAAATTTGGTTTGTTGTATGTAAGCCATAAGAGTTTGCTCTTCCCACAATTTATTATTTGTTAGCTCATAGGGCACATCTGTGATATGACTAAATTATTTAACATAAGCAAATGTGAAACGGTAGATTTAATTATGAATTGAAGTGGATGCATATTCTTTTTTTTCCTCCTAGCTTACACCTCTGGGCTTTGTTTGACAAAGAAGTCTTTGCGAGCAAAAGTCACTACCACAGTCATGCCTATATTGTGAGATGAATTAGTTCAACAAAACCTGAAGACATATTAAATAGTATTCCACTGCTTATAGCTGATAAACCAAACCTGCAAAACTGCCTCCTCCTCCCCATCTCAACAAGAGGCGAAGTTTACATCCCCTGAACACAACTGTCAGGATACATAAACTGTTAAAGGCAGCACCTGAGGGAGAGTCAAACAAATATCAGTGAAGTGATATAGGAATAGATATTTTTTCCTATTCTTCTGTTGTTTGATATGGTGGCATATGCAGAAAAAAAGGCTGATTTCATTGTTTATTTAACACGGACATTGCACAAGATCTAGCTCGAAGCTTATTTTCACAGAGAAAGGTACAGAAAATTAAGAAATAAGCGACTGTTATTATTATTCGATGTAAAAAAAATTCTACAATCAAGAAAAGGGGCTGTATACACATCTGTAACACAGAGCAATGTCAGCACTGACATTGACTTTCAAGGATATCAGAAGCAGGCCACATGGCTAAATATCTCACCTCAAAGGCATGCAGCCAGTTTGTTTTCATAAATGCAGAGTAGACTGATGGACTAATAGCAAGGTTGTGTGCTATATAACCCACAATGCTCCCAACTTAGTAAAAGCCTGCAGGGACCTTCTCCAGGAAGCAGATATGAGAGCAGTGAACACACTGCACTATGCAGAGGTTAACTTGAGGATATTTATCAGCGGACGGCTTTTGGCATTCGTGCTAAGCGGAATTACTACAGGAGCCAGTAAAATAGTTTGTGCTTAGCAGATAGTGTGGTACTGACTACAGTATAAAATGCCTGTAAGAATCACTCTTATATGAAAGTACAGTCCAATATGTTATGAATTATCCTGCAGGATGTTCTTCAAATTGTTAGGTCTTGTAAAGTAACATTCAACAGAGGAGAGTAATGCTGTGCTCATTTAATAAACCAATCCTGAATACGCATCTCAAAACTGAGTTTACCGAATAACACATTCATAACAATTTTGATTGAAAATGTAAAAGCCTTTAAGTCTTTATGACATTTAACATATGAATATCATTGACTGTATATAAAGATGGACGACACAAGAGCTCCCCAAAAGTGAAGCCACGACATCTTGATTGCCTCCTGGTGGTGGGCTGCCGTATAGGTCGTAAACTCCTCCCCCTCAATGATATCAGGTAGGACATGAGTCAAACTAAAAACTCAAATAAATTTTCCCCCAAGATGGATTCTGTTATTTTAGGTAGTTGGTTAGTACTCTTCTTAAAGGGAAAGTAAGTAAGTACACGTGATTGAAGTTTTACACTCAATGTCCTAATGCACAGAATGAAATACAGTTCTCTATTCCCTATCTCAGTCAAGCTCAACACATCCTATTTGAAGACGTCTAAGAGGCTCCAGATGATGGAGCTGACACATCCAGAGAGTGCAGGCTGTGATGTCCCCAGACTGAAGCTTGAATTTTTGCCACACTATCAGAGTAAGGCTGCTTTTGAAGTGAGTTGAAAGAACTTAAATCCAATGACGAGTCCGCGCACTTCCTCATCTGTGACCAAACTGTGAGTGAGTGTAAATGCGCTGCAAACCTAATGAGGATGCTAATGTTCCATCCAAACAGCCTTGAGGCCGATCATTATATTTTCATTATACTTGCCTTTATTAAACAATGTTCAATGCAAGTCGGAGTGATACAAATGAAGGACTTCACCTTGGTTTATAACCGTAAATTGAAGATCAAAAGCACCAAATGCATATGTGACAACCAACATTTTTATTTTTAATTTATCTAGCTTCTGAGATGTAACAAACGGGTATCCATCTTTAAAGACAGCAGAATATTGCACGTGAGGATGAGTAATTTGATGGAACAACTTTTAAGCAGGGTTGACAAATGTGCAGGATTTATGTGTTGAAATGATGTCAATCCTCAACCTGTTGGTCCGTCATTGAGCACAGAGGAAACAAGATGGGGCTGTCAAGTTCAGAGCAACACTGTAACATCACTCAGCCTGAGGAGACAACATGCTAATCCCACACTTATTAGGCCACTGAGAAAATTATAGTTGCCCTGCTCTTTATTAAATCCCATCAACTTGCTATTTCGTGTTCAGTTATTTTCACATTCAGAGCAGATTGTAGTTCACACACAATCCTTCCAGCTTTTCCCTTGTTTCTTTGCTTTATGAGTAACTTTTATGACCTCTCTCTGTGACCTCCATCTTTGTAAATGAGTTGTTCATAATCACAAATAATAACCAGAAAGTCCTTGGCTGTAGGAGGGCCAAACAGTATGTGTTTCATATTTAATCGGACTGGTGTCATCAAACAAAGCTTGTTACTGGGGTTACAGACCACCACGGAAGACCTGGAAAGTCACTCATGCCACCACTCCATTGAAACTGCTTTTAATAACTGCATTTACTTGATTAACATTCTAATTAAATATTCTTTTCATGTTTTGTTTTTTGTTGTTGACATTTATGCTTGCTGAATGTTACACTGGCTTGAACAAACAGTTCCGCATCTTGAAAAGTCAAATCACAAACTGCTCCTGCTACGTTTTGTAGTGACAATGCCCTGAAATTAAATCTGTCAGTCTACACCTCCCCTTTTTGAAATTCCACATAAAAACCAATGACTGGCCACAGTGAATGTCGAAATATTTAGATGATTTAAACCTCAGTGTTTCAGTGCCCCGAGTACTTAATTCTCCCAGACAACATCTCTCTCAGGTTAATGGCATGCCGCTTTGCATTGCAGTGTGTAGAGGACAAGAGAAGATGGAGGCCAAAGGAGCAGAGAAGGAGTTTGGAAGGCAGAGTGCAGCAGCAGAAGCATAGACAGCTGAGAGTCAGTGGTGCTAATGTAGGGTCTGAGTGTGTAACCTCACTCTCAGTGCGCTCTGATTAAAGAATGATTTATAGGCCTGCTGGAGAGCCCGCTCAGCAATCCGTCTCCTCAATGAGATTTTTTTTTTTCCCTTTCGAGGGGTTTGGTAAATCAAGCCATCTTGGAGAGGATCTCTGGTGGACAATGTCAGTGTGTTACTGAGAGAAGCCATTAAATGCTATAATCCTGAAATCATGAGGGGGGGGGGTGTCACAGGTGCATACACTTGTCACATAAAGTGTTAGTCCTGATTCCTTCAGTGGAATAAATCAGCGTATGGAGACATTTTACATTTCCCACAGACTGATCATCAGACTAATCTTTGTCTCTCAGGTTTAGTGTTCATTTGCACGTGAGGGTTTGAGATGCGTTTAATAATGAGTGCGTTGGAATGGAATATAATATTTCATTCTCCCTCCTCGATATTCATGCTAAATTGTTGAGTTTACGCAGTGTTCACTGATTGTTCAGACCTCAATGCATGTGAGTGGCAGGGGCACACTGAGAAAACACCCCCATCTTTTAAGTATATTATTGAGGCCTAAAAGTATTGTCAGCCATGATGGCAGAAAAATAAATATGTGAGTATGCTAACATGCTGATAACGACAGTGTGAACAAGCTGGTATTAAGCACGTGTAATGTTTATCATCTTCACAATCTTAGTTTGGCGTGTTAGGTGCGTGATTTTGCCGAATACAACTTCTTCCTAGATCAATAGCACACATCCGCCAACCACAGCCCCGTGACATCATCAGTGTGCTGCTCCTGATTCTTTCAACTTTGTGCTTTTTCAGAGGTAGGCTATAAGTTAAGTTTTTTAAATTGGAAGTCAGTATAATAAGACAAAATCCTCAGGAAAACTGAACTGTCGTAGCCATTAATCTTTATCGAGCTGTAGCTGTATGATTAGCATGATAATTAGCATTAAACAAAATGTACACTTTAGGATGATAGACATGTCGTTAGTTTTGCAGTTTTTGATCATAAACCAAAATATTGGACCTGTTTTAAAGAAAAAATGACCTGATGATGGTGGACTGGGAGAAGCCAAATAAATTATAATGTAATTTGAGAATGACATCAATGTGTGTACAAAATATCATGGGAATCCATCCAGTAGTTGTTGAGACATTTCAACCTCATGGAGGTGATAGAGCAGGAGTCAGAGGTCACCGAAATCTGTAGGGTTTATCCACTGACAACAATATATACACAAATTTATCCAGTTGATGATGTATTTAACAGAATAGGTGACAACTTTGACCTGTTGTCACAGGATCATCAAACTCTGCTGGGATTCATCCTCTGGGGACCATGAATGTCATCCCCAGAGCCATGTTGTTAGCTGAAATCTAAATAAAAACATAGAAAAAAATAAAGATTCTGACAATGCTGTAAGATGATTTTAATCTATTTTCAGGATAAACTAAGCATTTTGTAAAAATGAGTGTCATTATCCTGAAAGAAGACAATAATGTGGCTGCACTAATCATGAAAATAACAATTGAAATAATTAATTTATATTTTTGTTATTTATTTTTTTTATTTGTACTGAAAACAAATTGAAACTTTTTTTAGGGAATAAGGACTCTACATAAAAGACAAATGACTTACCAAGATGGAAATTTCACTTCTGGTCTGAAGACTTCTGCACAGCAGCCGAACAATGGCAGCACTTATGATGGGAAGTCACCGCAGAGTGCTCAGACACACCCATCAATCACTAATAAATCCCCTGCAGACTTAATCCTCTCTATCAAACGGTGTCATGATGCCATTTGTCAGAGGCGTGCTGCATGACACGGTGTCTGAATCACGGTTATTTCAACAATGAATAGCTTTTCATTTCCATATTATTTCCTATTGTGTACACTATGTGTAAATTTGGGTCACAATATTAAATTGCAGGTACCTGTTGAATTAATGTTTGTATTCTGTGACTGTGACCTTTTTATTAACCAAAGCACACAACCAATGCGTGTGATGTTCCCCAATTATCTCTTCCTGTTTACCCAATTACATTAATTAGAATGCACTGTATTTACATAACCCAGAACAAATAAGCCATTGAGCTAAACCTATTATTAAGCCTCTGTGAATATAATTACTGCACCTTCTGTTGCCATTGTTATAATGTAGCTACATTCAGGGGAAAAAGAAGCCTGCTTATTGACATAACAAATGGTTTTAGTATGAAATTTCACAATTAATGCTCAATGGGGAAAAAACACAAACAAAATGCAGATGTTTTCAGATCTTTTACCAAAATAAAAGCACCAACATGGTAAAAATACTTCTTTACAAGTAAAACTATACATAAGTATTGGCATTAACATGTACAAAAAGTATTAGTAAAAATGCCCAGTCCAATGGTTCTCAACCTAGGGTTCAGGCGCCCTCTAAAGGTCACAAGATACAGTACATCATAGATACTTAGTAGTATTATATTATATATATTATATTATTTTTTAAGTTTGTACTGGCACTGGTACTTTATGTAAGGGCTCAGAGGGCACATACATGCCATTGTACTAGAGTAGTGCAGAGAGCAGAGTGTAAAATACAACATTTCCCTTTGAAATATATTGCAGAAGTATAAAGTAGCATAAAATGGAAATGCTAAAGTAAAGTGCAAGTACCTAAGATTGTACTTTAGTACAATACTTGAGTAAATGCACTGTGTGAACTTCCCCCACTGGTATTTATTATGAGATGAATTCTGCAGGTAAAATACATATAAACTGTAAATGTCTCCAGCACATGTCCTCTCTTCTATCACAACACATTCAGTGGCATCAACATAAAACTCTTTGTCCTTTAACAACAGGCTCAGACATCGATATGAAAAAGTCTTTGATCTAGTCAATAACAAAATAAAGTCAGCGTAGGGTGCACAAAGATGTTTGCGCTGTGTGCTTCGCTCTATATTTTCAGACTCAGCCGTTAACAATGTAGCCCATGTTCAAAGTTAACCTGCCTGGATAACAGTGATTAAATTGGCCTGACAGCTTGCTCATCATTATGGCACAAGGAGAGGGCAGTCAGAGAATACTCGAAGATGCTCAACAGCCACAGAACACAATATTTCTCTCTGCTGATTAGCTTATAGAGCAGTAGAGCGCAGGTGATGATTATTCCTTAAGATGACCGAGGCAACATGTTGGAGCTGTGCTGGCTGGCTCTACATAAACGTCGGGCAAAGCAAATTTTATGTTTTCAGCACCATTTCTCTTATATGAAGTGAATTCAGCCAAAAATATTCTATCCTTGACTGTTACACGGAATGAAGGGTAGCCTTGGCAAAGACACAAAGGCACCTCTAAGAATGCTTAGTTAAAATACATTTGCGTTTGCAATAGTTTATTCTGTTAGCTACAACACTGCATTGTGTCTCTGTGATTATCCAGGTAACCCATGTCATACGGCTGTGACAGGCTGGCAAATATTGTGTCCTGAATATGTAATAGATTTCTTTAGTGTGTGTGTGTGTGTGTGTGTGTGTGTGTGTGGCTCCTTGCAACAGAGCTGTCTCCCTGGAAAAAGTGCCAATTATAATATTAAAGCTGTCTCTACCAGTGACCTTTTTGCATTTGCTCTGTATGCTATTACACTCAATCAAGAAAGGTCAGCGGTGGACGTGGGTCCCATGCAAAAACTATATATATACTATATATATATATATATATATATATATATATATATATATATA
>JBBPCS010001282.1:0-15397 GCA_037974645.1 Hollardia meadi | reverse complement strand
GGGGCTGCAACAGCAAAGAAGACGATCTGAAATTAAATAAATTAATGCATCTTCACTGTGTTCCTGTAGTGGATTGAAGGGGTTTGCCGTTTACAGATCTGCAAAATTCATGCATTGTATGGCAATAACATTCATACAAGCTTGGTATTTTACACAAATTAAAGCATGAAAGATCTATTAAAAAAAAAACACCTGAATATTTATCAAAGGAAAAACACGCTTACTATTTTGACTAACTATTTTTCACCTTTATCACCTCGCCCACTTTTGTTCTGAGCAGTATAGTGTGCTATGGTGTTAACATCGCCCAGAGACAAGATAAAATAAGTGTGAATTTGAGGATTCCAGAAAGATCAGGAAAGAGGGACATGGATTAAGGTATAAATCTGATTCATTTAAGATAAATCCACACTGCCTTTGCAATGGCCTTCTGGTTTAAATATGTGATCCTCTAAATGCTAAAGCAGTTAATACGCCAAGTGCTTAATTTGGGGGTTTTCTCTGGTCATTCGCCTCAATTTCCTACTGGCTGAGTTCAGTGTGTCACTGAACTCCAACACAACAATGAACACTCTAATTTCCCCTGAGAGTTTTCAGTGGCCCAATCATGGTACAGTACATTCTCTTTTTTGGAGGCTTAAGCAGAAGCTTGAACAATTCTGCCAATGAATCACACTTTGTGTCACTGGTGTTGGAAAAGGCATGTGAGGTGATATGTGCAATGCAAGTTCAGGACAGATTTGCTAGTTACACCACCACAGCAGGGATCATCTGCTGCTGCTTTTGAAATGCTTTTAATGGGTAGTTCTTTATTTCAACACTGCGTCCACTGTTCTGAGACTTGATGGCGCCCATGGACTGTGGTAACCAGGGCTTCCAGCTAAAAGTCCATGTGCGCTTTCAGCACCATTCACTTTTGGCTGGCTTTTGGCAGTTCCTGCTGCTTGTCCATCAATAAAAAAAAATTATTGATAGCTTGATAGAAAAGGTTCTAACCACTGCGCTGTTCTTACACTACACAATCCGACATGACACATATTTCAGCTATCGGGCAACTGAAATAGAGATGAAATGATACTGAGCTTGATAAAAGCATTTTTTTTAAAAACACTGAATATTTTCAGGATTTGGACTGTTGTTCAGGTAATATTGAAGACTAGATCATTTATAATACTATGAATAAAATTGCCAATGAAATGAATAAGTGATTGATGAAATATATGAATAAAAAATCTAATAAATTAAACTGTTACATGTCACAGGCGTTGGAAGTTGCTGCCAGCCAGTTGTGTCAGGGCACAACCACAGACGACAACAAAAACTGTTTCTAGAAATGAACATGACTTTTGCATGTTCATTTTTTATTGTCCCCTATTGACCCATGGCTGAGACACACTTGTTCTCCCACCAAAAAAAGAAAAATCAGAAGAGAAGCCGACTTCAGTAACTTCATGAGCAACAACAAGCACTTCCCAGCCGTGTTGAAAACTTTTTAGTGTCCCTGAAAACAGTTTCTCTGCTGTTCTGTTTCTGTCTTCATCTGTGCTACTTGCAGCGTTTCTGTATTTGTTTGAGTTTTTGTCTATTTCCGTGTGTTTTCTAAAGCTGAGAGAGCTCTCAGGGCCACCGTACAAAATGGATTGTCTAGCTATAAGTCAGACACTAAGAGACTAGTTTTGTCGTGCATAAATAAATTTGAAATTTGATTTGTGTTTTGCTAAACAGGCCTTTGTTGCTACATTGTTCAATTTGAATACTTGTTTACTCTCTTTTACCCCTTTTCTTCCTGCCAGTGGTCTCTGGACCCAGAGACAACTACATCCTCTCACATGTTTTGCAGCAATACTTGGCTTTCCCTCAGTTTATTTACAATTTGGGCCCCATTTCTTAGATTTTAATTAGATCATTTCATAGTCCGCATCTCCACACTACATGTAAATCTGACGAATGCTTATGGAGCCATCATCTGCGGAGCTCCAACTGCATCATTATCCTGCAACAACTTTTCTTCCTGCCAAAGTGTCTAGTGCTGGTTGAATGTCAAAACTGCCAGATCCATGCAAAATGGCTTGAGCGCATATGGTGCATCAGTAGATGGGTTTTGGATCCTCTGCCAGCAATATTTGGCATAAATTAAGTCCTTTGGGTCACCTCAGAGGGATGAGATGGGAGAGTGGAGAATGTAACCTGTGAATCCTATACAAAATCCAACACTAATATGGTTTAAAAATACACTTTTTGTATGTGTGTAAGTGGCTGATCTTAGTAAAAGAGGACAGAGAAGTGGAGGGAAAGAATCGAGCACTTGAAGGAAAGGAGAGAAAGAATGAGACACTTTTCTGCATCAACAATACATTATTTGGAATTCAGGACCAAAAGTTTTGCAAAGAGCGATTCACACATTCTTTTGATACTTTCCCCACAGCAGTGCAGACTTCCAACACACAGCTCACCAGACCCATTTTACCCTGTGGTGGGGCAAAACCAATAATGTCCAACAACTATTCAGACTTTCCCTTTAATGCCAGTACCACAAATGTTGCCCTGCTCATCTCTTATGTTGAGTCATCTGTTGGAGGTCCCAGAGTCACCTCCCCACACCAACATCACCTCGTCTCCCCCATGCAAATCAAACATGCTCAATCCAAAGGCAAAAGGTGTGTGTGCCATGTACCCATGTATTATGCTACTGCAAAGTTACACTACATGACTGCACAGACTCCTTTGCTCATGTTGTCGGTACACACATAGCAGAGAGAGCCAGCTAGCTACTTAACATCGCACAACAGGTGAATTTGAGAGAAAATACAACAGACTATGAGTCTAGGCAAAACACAGAACACCGGAAAAACCACGCCACATATTTCTCATTTGTCCTAAAACCGCACGTTAGTCTGCCCCGGACCGCAAAAGTAAAAGTCAAAACACATCAGCCGCAGATTAAATGTGCTACTTAGGCTAAAGTTAGCAAGAGCGTTAATTAGTATAGCTAATGCCACACAAAACGCGACAAAATTAGCACAGCTTCCAAATCGAGCCTATCATTAAAAAATATATATATATATTGAAACTCACCGTTGACGGTTTCAAAGGAGTGCAATCTGCCGGTTGTTGATGAAAAGTTGTTATCCAACATGTCCAGCATCTCTTCGGTCCGGGGACGTCTGAACACAAATCCACCCATGTTAACACATTACCGTAATTCAGGTTTTAAAAAAAACGACAGGAGTCGGAGCAGTGAACAGTGAACACCTGCTGCTGCTCTGGGCTCTTCTGGCTGCGCCGGTTAAAGTGTCGAGAAGGTCCAGACAGGCCAACGGAGATGTGGACGTCAGGGATGGAACATTTTTAACAATGAAACTCACTTCTGCCTTACCCTATTTAACGGTCTTATGCACTGGCAGCCAACATTTGACGTATATAATAAAGCGGGTAATGTACAATTATTAAGGTTAGGTCAGTCCAGGCCTCTCTCCACATTCTCTCAGCTCACAACAGACCACATGCTGTTGAATTATTTTTTTTTAGGTTCACTGTTTATGCCAGTAACATATTTTAGTTTTAGCTGAATAAACGTCAATTAAGGCAACAATATTCATAATTTTTGTGCACTTTTGGAGTGTTTGTTTTACACCTGGCATCCTCTGAGCTTTGACTTCTGTTTATCATCATCATGAAGCTGGAAGCTCTGGAGATACTTCCACCTGACCGAAAGGAGTACACAGATCTTTGTTTTATAGATTATTTACATGCATACACACATCTCCTGCTTTCATAAATAGCATGATTAAGTTGTTTTTTTTAAAACGGAGAATCAACTAGAGGTCGGCCCTGCTAGTAAGTTTTCCTTGCACCTTTTACTATGCTCCCTCTCAGCCCTACCTCTTCTCTTTCTCTTGACGGTTACAGTTCTGAGGGACTTTAAGCTGCCTTCTGGTCTCCTTTTGATGTACCCATTTTATTTAGCATTTCTATGGCCAGTCTGGGTCTGTGGGACACAGTCAGTGAGTGATTTGCGACATGAACTTGGACAGGGGCGTAAAGTGATGGGGAGCATTGGCGCCCTTATTATCTCTCCAGACTGAATCTCATACATTTTATTTTATTTTCAACAGGATTTCGATTATTTTAGCAAATTTAATTCAGAAATCATAACGTGCACCAGAGATCCAACATCATCAGACCACTGTTTTTTCTTTCTTTTCTTTTTTTTTTTTTTACCTGTAAGTTCTCTGCATGTGTGCTTATTTTCTGCATCTTAACATCCACCTTGCTGCACCAGTGCTAAATTCACACCCTGTGAGTGAGCAGCTTTGCCAGCTGCACGGTCAACATTATAAAAATCCAAAATGACAGCATAGTTTCAGCCCATGTTGAGTACAGATCATTGCTCTGGTGACAATAGCATGCATCAACTCAGCGTACATTAGTGCCTGGCATACAGAATGGCAAAGCGTGAATTTTTTACTAAAGAAATGTGTTTTAACTCATGCAGATGCATCATGGCTCAGGTCGTCATTGCCGGGACCAAACTGGTTTGCATCTCTCCTTTGGCTTTACATTCAAAAAGGTCTTTAAAAAATCTTTCTGTAGCAGTTCTCCTGAGTCTCGAGTGCATGTCCCCGTCATGTGTGAAGCAGATTTAATGGGCAAAGTCAATTGGGGAGTGCAGCTTTGACCTGGATTCACAATAATGAGTCTATTCCACAGTGAGGAGCATATATGATGTTTCGAAAGAAGAAATTAACGGCTTAAAATCCCTCCACTGTTGTCTCAAGAGAGGATTCTCTCAAATAATGTAAACACTGCGCTCTCGCTCTCTCTCCTCCACTTGCCATCTCTGTGCGTCTCTCACACACACGCCCAGCACTGACTCTGTGTGTGTGTGTGTGTGTGCATGGATATTTGTGTGTTTCTGTTTGTGTGTTGGCTGTAGCCCACGCTGGCCCAGTCTCTTGCTAGTTGGACTTACGCAAAGATGATTGCACAGTCACTGGCAAATTGCGCTGTCAGCCATTTCCCTCCGTTTCAGAACACGTGTGTGTGTGTCTGTGTGTCTGTGTGTGTGTCTGTGTGTGTGTGTGTTGTCCTTCCCCTCCTTATAATGTTTGTGCTGAATAAATCCGCTGGGGAGCCAAAGAAGAAGCAAATCTTCCAGAAACTCAAGGATCCCCCTCTCTTCTCAGTAAGAAGTAACTCTTATTACAGCAGAATATATGTGCTGTGGTTTTTGTGTTTGTGCTACTTTAGTTCATACTTTACAAGGTCCATGTTATCCATGTCCTTTGCAACTATAAAACCAGTTGATATCCTTTTACATATCCAGAAACGTGTCCCATCTGCCCGTTTTCCTTTTTACTCTCATCAACTATTCCCTTAAGAGACAAAAAACAACAATTAATTCAACATGCCAGTAAATATGAAATGAAATGTACGACTTCTTCTCAACAAGTTTCATTTTATCACTATCAGACGTCCCTATCTATCATGTTTATGTAGTACCGTAACAAACTAAAGTGACACTCCTTAAAAACAGCACCAACTCAGGATTTCTATGGGTTTTAGTCTCAAAGAAAGAAGCAAATCATGTCATTTTTGATATTTATAGTTTTTGGTTTCTCGCTGGTGGTGTGTGGTGAATAATAATTAATTCCCCGACAAGGATACAACATTTTCCACTGACACAAAAAAAAGTTATAGGGCAGCATTGACACCATTCGATAAAACTCTTTAATTGCCCCATAATGGCAGAGCCTGAAAAGCTTTCCTGATCATGTTGCGTTGAAAGAAAAGTAGTAAAACTCTTGACACCAAATCTAGCACTATGATTTAAGTTAGACTTGGTGTTTGGAGAATTTTCAGCTGGCAACGGCATTCCCATGTGAAGGATAAAGGTGATAAAAGGCGAATGCTTGATTATTATGTCAATCAATTACTTGGAAATGAGTGGAGACCAATTATTCTCTTAAATGCAGCAATCTTAAAAATGAATAATAGACCGGAAAAAGGCTGGGAGCTGGGCAGCAATGTAAACTATACTCAGGCCCTTACATACTCAGCATGAACACTCTGCAGGGTGAGTTTAGTTCAGCTGGAGTTGAAATACTCAACCTTGATTCACAGTATAATGTGATTTTGCTTTTCGTTCTGGAATAATGCCCGAAAACCACACTGTCATTGTTACTCCAACGGATCGACTCAATCACCTCACGTCAATCCTTCCAATCCCTGCCAGGCAACCAGGCGTTGCCAGTCCCTCTGTGCTAGTGCTGGCTCAACATACAAGATCCCTGCATGACAGTGCGTGCATGTGTGTGTGTTCAGAAGAGGGCTTGTTTACCTCCATATTCACACACATTAATGTTCTGTCTGTACGTGTGACTCATCCTGTTATCCTGAGGTTTCCCATCCGTTTTTGTTTGTGTGTGACTAAATTTAAGCATGAGTGTGAAATATCTCAACGACTCAAATTGTCATCAAAATGTGGCATAGAAATCATTTTAATTTGCGAAGTGAATTCATGCCTCCCACAGACAGGATCATTCTTACTGTATATCGACAACCCTGTGACCTTCTCATTAGCCATCATTAAGCCAGAACTTACACAAGAGAGTAGGTGGGATGCAAAATTGATACAGCAATATACTTTGATACTTTTTCTCTTGATGCATTACTACTAAATCTGTACTGTTGAAGCTCAAAGTTTCACAACAGGTGTCTTATCTTATCAAATGCAGACGCCGTAATCATTGCTTGCTTTTCCAACCTCTTCTCCACCGAGGCTTTAGATAGCAGCAAGAAATTAAATACCATACCAAATACCATACCAAATCAAATTGAATCACAGCGTCCCCTTCAGAAGACAAGAAGATGAAACGGCACTCTAAAAATGCTTCAACATTCAATACAATGCTTGCTATAAGAAATTGAAACATGCAAGATAACGAAGTTAAACATTTACTTTGTGGGCACAGAAAAAAAAATTACAGCTCCCACGATAAACCCACAATATGCAGCATACATAACCATATTCATATTTCTTTCAACTTCTAGTCGTAATCCTGGCTGTCCAGAAACTTTTACTGCACTCATGTCTGAACTAACCATAGCCCCTGAACTCACCCTTGAGCTTGCCTTTTGTGATTGTAAATACACTTTAGGTCCTAATTCCATTTTCCCCAGATTGTAGTAATCCATAGAGGCAAAATTATAAGGAAGTGAATTAAGGGACAGTCAATGAGAAGGAGAAAGCGAGAGCGGGAGACAGAGCTGCAAATTGTGCATCCCCTACTGATTCTGAGTTAATATTTGTGAATGCTCCGATTACAAACATGTAAATAAGTAATAATTGTGACCACAGTTTTGTTACAATACTACTTGTACATTCAAAAATTGAATGTCACAATCTTTGAAACGAGTGAACTGATGTTAGCTAACACATTAACCCAGCCAGTGTTACCTAGATTCATTGTTTTCCCACTCCAAACTGCAAACTTTTTGTAAAACAAAGAACAACTGCCTTCCAACCAGGCTAAACCAACGTGGCTTGCGAGCCAGTTTGCCACAAGTTGTCATGACTTAAAGTTATATGCTTGGTTAACATTAGCACTTACTGTGAGCTAACCTACCGTAGCATTAATAGAAGGGTGGTGCACCTTTAAGTTTCCTTTCAGGTTGGTTGTAATTCTTCCCACTTCATTTGTAGCTCCCTTTACTACAGTGCATTGTGTTTTCCTATCTGCCTAATTATAAAGTGTGTTTATAGATCTATTTTTTTCCCCCAGCCAAACTCTTTGACAAAATGCCAGTAAATGTCACAGTTATAACAGAGAGCATCTTAGAGAGCTAATGTGCGCTGACTGGTGCATGTTCACGGCTAGCTAGCCATTAGCTCCTATCTACCGTACACCAGCCCTGCGAATAAACCCGGCACGGCCCAGCTTCAAGCACCTATTTCTAGTCATGAATGTATGGATTTCTCTGTGGTGTGCATTGATTGAATGTAGCACAGCAAACTAGAGATTGTTTTCTGTTTTGTTGCTCATATTCTTTATTCTGACCCCTCTATCTCTCTATCCTCTCTTTGTCAACAGAGGTTAGAGCTTGAAAGGCGTCTTTTTGCTACAGTATGTGTTTGTGCTTTTCCTGCTTTTCCCTCCTCTCTGTCTTCCTCTCTCCGTTGCTCTTATCCAATGAGGGAAACAGAGCTGATGTCTGCTGCCCCATCACTCTCCGTCCACCTGTCTGTGTTTGTGTGTTGCTCCACATCTTTCACCGTTGTCAAAAATAGATCCGTTCGCTCCTGTTCGCTCCTGCTTTTGTTTCTCCGTTTCTTGCCCCCTCTCGCCACTCTTTGTCTCTCTCTCTCGCTCTCTCTCTCTGTCTTTCACAGATATCAGAAAGACATTTGTGTGCTCTGAATGTGGAGTAGAGGTGATGTTTGGATGTTTTGAAGCCGTCTCTCCAACCGTCTGAATGCAGACTGAGACCTATTGATTTCTGGTTTACGAAGGGATCAGAAGCTAATCTGGATGGCACGCACACGCAAATGCACACAAACGCATTTATGGCAAAGACCACATGCGTGCTCTGTGACAAATGTTTCCCTACCTATTATAGTAAATATGTGGTCTCACACACAGGAACAATAAAAACAAGCTTTCACTGAGAATCGTGATGCTCACATTGAAGACAAACACATACGCAAACACAGAGTTCTTAGACTTAGACGTGTCTGTCCATATATTCCAACGTAACTCTGCCTATGAAACAATATATCACCATGCTTACAGTATCACAATATATTGCTGTAAATTATAATTGTAACCCTGTATCGTGATATGTATTGTATTGTCAGATTCTTGCCAAAACACAGCCCTAACACAAACACAATTTATGAATTTACATTTAGGGATAGAGTACAGACATTCACACAAATGTGTGCAGTACTGTAAAGCATGCAGTAACGCACGATCATCCATGCATGACAAACGAGAGTTGATTGGTTGAATTGTCAGTCCATCTGTCTATTCTGCCTTCTGTCATGCTGATTTGTGGTGAAACTCAGATAGAGGAAAGGAGCAGTTTTGACCATGATCATTGCTTAGTTTAAAAACTCAAACTGAAGGTTGATTTTTGCAAGTAGATTGATGGGAATAAAGTAAACTTTATTGTGGTGATCTGTTGGCTGTTCGGATTTCTGAAACTGAAGCCGAGAACGTGGTATTAATAGGGAATAAGAAGTCTAAGATGCCTGTTCTCTCATGATTATTTGTGATGGAATTTGGGTGAAATAACTTTAGTGCCCCGAGTGAACCCAAACTGTTTCCTGAACACAAGCAGAGTTCCAGTCTGACTCCAAAGCTGCTGCTGCTGCTGCTATGAGAGTGATAGAACTGTTTTCCTTCAAGCCTTTACTTTTCTGCTTTGGCGTTTCCTCAAAAACCAGTGAGGCATCCTGAGTTAGGTCACTAGCTGATTTAAATGGGTTACTAAATTATTCTGGAGATATTGGTGTCAGGCAAATTTATTTATAAAGTCCTTTTCATAAACAGGCTTGTCACAAAGCCTTTTGCAGAGAACAAAGGATTATAAATGCAGGTACGAGGAGGAGACAAAACAAGGCAGATAGGACAAGAAATAGAACAAAACACTCACAGAAAGAGATGGCAGGATATTGTTGACAGGCATTAGTTTGCATAGTGATTTTGTTGGAAGTGTCTGTTTTCGTCTTCTTTCTAACTCCATCCTACATAAGGTGCACCACACAAAATTGTTCTGGGAAAGTAATATCGAGCAACATCCAATAAATGCTAGTAAATTTTGGTTGGACTGTGGTTGTTCAGCTTTTTCTTCTTCTACCTCCACTTGGGCAGGTATCCAAACGACCAAATAGAGGTTCACTTAAAGCGCAAAATTAGCTGGAGAGGTTCCATATTACATTGCACAAATGTTTTCTCACAGACATTTTATTTAACCAGTTTATCTATACAAGTTTGTCTAAACACTATTACCAATACAATTAACAAGTCAAGTGGCTGAATATGATATATACCAACAAAGCAATGATAGAAACACGTAAATTATACTTCTAATGATAAAGTTGTTGTAGTTGAAGTAATATAGACAACATATACAATATCTTAAATATTAAGAGACAATTGAAGATTATGATTAATATATTCTTTCATTGTTTTTTTCTTTTATGAATGGTTTCTCTAACACAATGCTTAAACCTCAATTCAATCTTCCCTTGAGCTGATAACAGCAGAACTGCCAACTTAAAAAATTAGACTAAATGTGATATTTATAAGTATATCATATTATACATATTATATATCCTCATGATTGTATAACCGCCGGTTTAGTTTATGGAAAACCATATCATGGTTTAAAGTTCCGTTATGGTTTAGGAGGTGCGATTTCCTACTACAAGTGAATGCACAGTCACATCAGTTAAGAATCTACCAGCTGCTGTCACTTTTTGAATAAAGGGATATGTTTGAGGTGCTCTGACATCAGTTTTTAATAGCCTAAGGATAAAGATCAATTCATTTCAAGATCAAGAAGCAAGATTTATAAATGACATTTACCCTCCAAAAAAGGCAAAATAATGGATGAATAATATAATATATAATATATATAATAATATATGTAATACGAGGTCGTGATCGAGGCAGACCTCAGTTAGCTGTAGGGCCGCTAGCTCTGCCGCTAACTAAGCTAACGGTCGCGATAGCTACAACCAAAGATTACACAGCCCAACTTACAGCAGACAGTATAGTGACAGCAGGTGGCGGTTACACCGGTGATACACTGCCCCCTATATTTTTGGAGGAACCTTCAAATTCTGGTTATATTTTTCACAAATTTCACCTTTAAATATGAAGCAGCTGGTTAGCTTAGCTTAGCACACAGGCATGACATGTATTAAATAAACAAGATTTAACATGTTAATTAGTGAGCTTTAACGGTGCTGTTAGGTGGGGGTTTTTTTTTTTTGGTATTATGTTTAAATAAAAGGTTAATAGTAACTTTGCAATAAGGAGACAAAACGTCATCTTGTTAATCAGAAGGGGAGATCTAAAAGCTGTCCAGTCATGAATTGTGCACTGAATTGAAATTGTGAACTGTTTTTGCACTATTTGGAATGTTGCTGCATTTGAACTCAAAGGAATGTAATCAGTTTACACACTGATCTCACTCCAAGTGTCTTCTTTTTCACTTGACAGGAGTTTGGATCTAGAAAAAGCAACATTAATCTACTGTACAAACACTGCTATTGCATTTTGACTTATTGTGGACTTGGCAGTCATTTTTCAAAAAAGATACATGTTGGTAGTTTTGCAGCTGTCTGGGAGGCAGCACTAGAGGGTTTGAAGTGACAGAGTGTGTATCTTGTAAGAGGATATGAACACACAGAGCTCACACAACAAGGCTCTGATTCAGTGCTGTGCCACAGAAGTTCCCCCACATGCTAAGATTAAATCACCTGATGCCAAACGACTGCCCTGTCCCACTTAAGTCCTCCATATTTTGACAGAAAAGCCATCTTCATTAACGTATCCAACCGCAATTAAAATTAATAGCACATTCTCACTGTTCAACCACATTATTATCCACACCCGTGATCAGTTGAGTGTTCTTCATGCACAAGAGGTTAATGATATTGAATACCACGTCAGGTTAAAAATAATTGGTGCCTTTAATACAAGCCTCACATACTTAGAAAGACATTGCATTCAGTTGGATTCATTTCCTGGGGACCTAAATTCAACCATCATCAACCTAAATCACCGACCCTAAATCTAAACCTAACCTTAAACCTGGGGTGCAGGACTCTTTCCATATAATATCCATTACCTTCAAGCCCTTGCCAAAAGGAGTTCACACAATGCTGATTAAGCTGATCACCACCAGATAAATTTCTGTATTTTGCCAGAGTTTTTAAACCAGTGTCTATGGCGACTTTCCCACGCTGGCTCACCGGTAGCGATTTTTTTTTTTTGTTGTTGCAAATATTGGGTTTCCAGAGCAGGAGAGGGGAGCAACAGATTTTTGTCCCCACAATGTGAGTACCTACACCTACACACACACACTCACACATCCCCAGTCATGTGTAAACTCAGTTAGCATGCTAATTTAATGTCAATTTAAACCACTTAATCCGTGCGTTTTACTATTAAAAAAATGAGGTAGCAGTAGAGGAGACATCTTAAATTTACCTCAGAGGATAATAGCAGAACTTCTGTTGATGTGATTTGACCGAGGTGCATTCATGGACACACAGAATTTCAAGTGGTAAATATGGAGAACTTAAAAAAATTTACTAAATGTGATTTTTATTAAATATCTTATATTATACATATTATACTATATCCTCATGATTGTATAACCGCCAGTTTAGTTTATGGAAATTATTTCATGGTTTAAAGGTCCATTATGGGTTGAAAGCTGGGAACTCCTACTGCAAGTGAATGCACAGTGACATCAGTTAAGATGTAACTGCTGTCATTTTTCAAATGAAGGGATGTTTTTTTTAAGTGCTTTCACATTGGTTTTGATAATTAATCAATTTATTTATCTAACCCCAAGATTTAGAAGCAAGATTTACGAGTGAAATTTACCCTACATAAAAGGCAATTGAAGAATTGAAGAATTGATAATTGAAGAATATCACCAAAACAATTTTTTTCTTTCTTTCACTGAGACACTTGAATATCAGTAGCTAAAGACATGGACTATCTTTCCAATTATAAAATGGCTAATATTCTGTGTTTTCACAGAAGGAAGGCTTTCTATAGCCTTGTTACTTTCAAAAAAGATCCTCCAGCATCCAGAATATTGAGGTTCCTTCAGAAACCCCTTTTGAGTTATTAAGGGGTCCTCCAGTAACCTCTCCTCTGACTTGAGCTGTTAAAGGTTCCTCCAGGAACCCCCAAAGCAAGCAAAGTTCTTCAGAGTTTCTTGAGGCTCTCCTAATTCTAAGAGTGTAGGTCCAATTGGAATTCTTCTTACGGTTGCTTTCATTTTGGACAGTAGCCAGGCTGCTACCAGTAGCCATGTTGCTAATGCTGTCTTTGCGACCGCAGTGTCAACAACAATACTACTTGGAAACACCAGGGGGAGGAAAGTTGTCTATTCCCACCTTAAGTGCTGTTTTCAGGATTTTTTTTTTTTCAGTGTAGGCTCAATGAAATTTTTGAAAAGTATAGAGACTGGAGAAGTGTGTCTCTGTCCCCTCTTTCTCTCTTATTCTTTTGCAGGAAGATATGAAACAAGAGAATGAGATATGCAGAGGGAAATAGAAAGGGTAACAGAACAGAAAAGTGAGATGAAGGTTGTCCGTTGTCGAAGATGTAGCGGTCATTATCGTTAAGTCAATGTTTCGATCTCCCACAATAGCCATTTTCTCCAGGAGTTCTGCTGCATGTCCTTGAACAACTCATTAAATCCTGCTCACTGACTGTTACTGTGACTTTTAACCATAATGCCAGCATCGTGGCTTAAATGTAAGATGGACAAAGGCAAACAGAAATGACAAGTTGCCAATAACACAGCTGGCCACCTTTAATATTGAAAGCTAGACCTTTTCTACAACTGAATGTGGCACAGAGAGAAAGTATGTAGCTCGGACTTCAAGGTAAATGCAAATACTGTTGTCTGTCCGCTTATCAAGGCTGGCAACATGCTAAATAACATCAACAAACAAGGCCAGGCGATTGCATGATTTAAGAGGGAAGGTCCTCCAATCAGAGCAAAACCAAGCTTTTCATTTTCTGAGCTGTTGGCAACATTAACGTCGTGTCCTTGACTGGAAAGCCAGTTCTGCACTGATTCCACAGAAAGGAAAGAGAGTTGAACTCAGAGTTCTGGGTTTTATGGCTATAATTTGGAAATAATTTCAACTTTCCAGAAGTTTGTCCCACGGGTTAGCTTAGACATAGTTAACTTGACATGAATTCTTTGATGTTGAAACAACAAACAATACAGGAGATGTATTATTTATCAATATAAGCCATGATGTGTGTGTGAAAGTCCCCCTGTTTTTTTAGTTTATAATCACCTTTAAGGGGGAGCCAGTTAGCTTAGCTTCAGGCTAGGCACCTTTCATTACGGTAGACAGCCCATCAGAATGACAAGTGTGTCGAAGAAGTGCAGGATGGGTAAAATACTTCCTTCCCTAAGAGAAGGCTATTTTCACACTGACATTTGGAGATCCCAATTAAAATTACATAAAGTGATGACATTTTTGAATATTCAGTTCTAACATTATTAATGTTTGGGGAGCAAAAATCTAATTTTAAATATGCTATAATCACTTACCGGTATATATTCTACACAAAATAGGTGTAAGGATTAAAAAAAAGGGTCGTCATTATGGTTAAAAAAAAAAACGTCTTGACATAGAACATAAAATCAGTTTGTAGCATTAAGGTCAGATGGCCCAGACTTCTACAACGTAGCACCACTGAGTAATGGCATTGGGTGTGAATCTTGTCCTGCAGAATCATCCAACATGAGTCTATATTTGTGGGAGGAGGGCCTATGTTTATCACCGGAAAAGGTTTGTGAGAGTTTTATGAGGGTTTGATGAGTTTTCTCAACACTTGATGGAGCGTGTTATTCCTTAGTTTATCTGAAATCAGCAGAACTGGAGAGATATTGAGGCTTTGCTGTGTATCCTGTTAAACTGTCAATGAACGAAACAAAGAAAAACACACACACACACAACGATGCAAAGAAAAGAGCTTCTACTTCCCGCCTATTGTTCTCCAATTCACTGATTATTTAGGCTGACTGCAATAAAGATGAACAGATATTTAATGACCTAATAATTCCTTTGCACTGATTAGAAATATTTGCTATATATCTGGGGATTACTCATTTGACAGTCACGGCTGTCAAGAAGAATTCAGTTCCGTTAAGTGAGATGGAATTAGACAAGGCGAGCTAAAAGAGAAATCACACAGTGAGTCAGAGAAACTAAAAGACAAGAGTCAGCAGAGAGAGAGAGAGAGAGAGAGAGAGAGAGAGAGAGAGAGAGAGATGCAGAGACTGTTGCTCATTCATCCAGTCGTGCAAACAACTGAGTTACAGACAGTGAGACAGATGAGGGAGACGGGGAAGAAGAAGAGAAAGCGAGGCAAAGCGAGAAGGATCCTGTTCAGCAGATAGATCACAGCAATACAGATCTATTTACAGATTAGTAATGGCTCTGACTGTGTGTGTGTGTGTGTGTGTGTGTGTGTGTATGCACTGCACTGAACCAACAGAAAACAGTCACTCATACACACTAGCAATTGCCCACCCACACCTACAGATGCACACACACACACACACACACACACACACACACACACACACACACACACACACACACACACACACACACACA
>JBBPCS010001281.1:0-15398 GCA_037974645.1 Hollardia meadi | reverse complement strand
ATATATTGCAAGTAATCACAGGTTTGGACTGGTTTTTGGATTGGATTATGACTTAGTGCTGAGAGAAACTGTGTCACTTTCAAATAAATTGGGTTCATAGGTTGAAAATTGTACGTACCAAAGGCATTCATATTCACATCCACGCACATATACGCTCAGATGCACATGTAAGCAAGTAAGCAGTACCACAACCAATTTTATGTCTAGAAGAATTATGTATTTAGAGGTTGAGACATTTGACAGTCTAACTGTAGACAAACACCATGTAAAGACCAAATTCAACTGTGAATTGATCCAACAAACAACTATTACCTGTGCTGCCAAAGCTAATTTCTTATTAAAGATTATTGTGATAACTGTTCAACTTGAACTTCCCATAGGGGACATTTGTAAACTTAAACACATGATACATAAAATACCTCAGAAGTATAGTAAAAATATATTGAGGTATTTAATTCATTATAAAATGTCAAAGTCATGGTGGCGGTCAGGGGATCTCTAAACTCAGTAAAGGCTTTTGTGCCAGTCCATGTAATAGATGTCAAGGTGCTTCACTGAATAAGTGAAATCATTAACAAGCTGGTGGCGCTACAGGATAATTCAGTGGATCATATTGATTAAATGTCATGGCAATCCGTCCAGTAGCAGTAAATTTCACTAAAAGCCAAAACATGTCACCCTCATGGTGGCACAAGAGGAAACATCAGGGTATCACAGAAGTCAGTATCCTACAAGGACCATGAATATCTGGATAATATTGCATGGTCCTTTTTGAGAAACGTCTGCTTAGACCTACAGTGGCTTTACTATTCTAGGAAATAACTGAGCCTTTTGCCTTAAAGACAACTTTAAGTTTATGAGCCATTTTTTTTCCATCTTTAGTGAGAACAAATGGGCTTGAAACTGAGAGCCGCAGACAGGGTGGGGAAGTCAGAATTTATTAAAACGTGGACTAACGTGAGAAAATAGTCCCAAAAAGGTCGCAAATGTGTTTTGCTTGTAGAGTTTTGAGACACTTCACAGTCTCCAGCTTCACACAGATCGACAAATGCATGCTGCGTTTATGTGCTGGTGGAGAACTGGGAAACCTGGGCTCTCATGTGTAATTTCAAAGTGGAAAAGACGTTTTTGTAAATAGACAGAATAGCTTGTCCTTCCTTGATTACAACACATACATTTGCCAACTATAGACTCTATACAGTAGCCTATTAAATGTATTGTATATGGTTTACCATAGGTGGTGGACTTGTTCTTCTCCTTTGAATATAGCCAGTCCAGGAAAAAATTGGGTGCCGGTATTGTGCTCATCCTCTGAAGTGAGTATAACCTAAACAACCCGTCGTAAGCAAAACGTGTCTGCGTTGCAATATAAATATACTTATAAACTGAATATTTCAGGTAACGTTAAATAATCTACGTCTGTTAGTTTGGTGCACTGTTTATCTTACCATCTGTTCACCAGGTCCTCTGGACTTGTAGAATAATTAGTTCTTACATTTTTCTTGTGCTTTCTCAGCGGTTTCTTTAATAAACCTGCACAGACGCAAACCCTGTGTGTGTTTTTTTAAATCTAAATATTGCATAGTGCAACAAACCAATGTGGGATGAAATTACTACCATAAATAACAGACAAATACCCACAACATTAAGTACTGGAAACTGCTCATTCACCAATCAGAGTGAATGCAGTGAAGCATTGACATTCATTTAAGGAAATTCACATGGGGATCCAGCACTTTTGGCTGCTTGACCTATACTAGGGACTAAAAGTCAGGATATTTTGGCCTCCGCTGCTTTGATTATGACCCTTAGTTTTTAATCTGACTCTATTGACAATGCATCTCCTGCATAGCATAAATGGACAGAACTGTCATCAAGCAGACGGCTCACATTTACACATTTAACACGTTTAAGAAAAAAAAACAAAAAACAGCAATATAAAATGATGACCTCATAACTGAGCTGGTGCACCATCTGCCAGCCATAAAGCATCACGGAAAGGTGCTGAAGGTCAGGGTAATGGACTGAAACAAATCCAAGGTACATGAATAAATACATGAAAACAAATGGGAAAGAAATCAGGCACAGTTTGTAAGCAGCTTTGTGCCCGATTCCTTTTAGGGTGTCATTTGAAACACTGCCAGTGAAGAGGAGAGAGTTAGATGGCCTTATAGGGTGTTGACTGGTGGATTGATTTGTGGCACCATTTGCGCCTGTGTCACTGAGCTTGATTGGTAATATCACAAAACTTTATGACAATGCAATATTAATGAGGACATTACATTTTATGCTTGCACTTTTCAGCACAGCACAGACATGTGCACATCATAAATAAGACAAATGCAGGTACGGAGTAGTTGGTATTAGCAATGGAGTTTCAGATATTACTTTCTTTTTCCATTTTGTTTTAATGGACGTAGAGTGATATTTAAATGGCATCAGTAAGTTTTTGGCACAACCATGCTTTGGAGCTTGGCAGGGATGCATGAGTTGATACAGCCCGTGTTGGCTGTTTAATCATGTGGGCTCCCACTGGCTCACCATGCAGAGTCCTCCACCTTCTCTTCCTCCCACACCGCCTCTTCCTGGCATCTCTGCAGCACGCAGCATCAAGACGACTTGCGTGTAAGGTGGAAACACTGACACATACGACACATCATACTTATCTTGGGACAACTGGAACATTTGAGTCAACAAAGGTTTGGTAGTAGAGTCACAGCAGGTCCAGATTACTGTAAGGACGGCTTGGTTTAGTGATGAATTCTGTATTTATGTGCATATACTTGTGCTTTAATGCTCTCATAAGGATCAAATGGCTGCACAGAGGTGAGGGTATTTTATCACTCCACAGTTCCTCTGGTTTTCAGAGTGCTACAAGGAATATCCTGCCACCTTCTTTCTACTGACTCAGCCCTCTAATTTATTCCCCATTCACTCTCCCCCCTCCCTGTCCTTTGTCTCTATAACTGAGAGCTCAGTTCTTTTAACGTCTCTCTGCCAAGACCCTAAATAGCATGAGTACGAGTTACATCCTGTTTATTGGTAAACAGCCTCACTTTTTACAGACTGATGAGCAGGTACAGTAGGAGGTGTGAGGTGTGAATTGTTCCAGGATGTTGTCCTGCGTTTTAATAGTTATTAGAAAGTCTACTGTAGGTTGAATGATTTTTAATTTGCTTTCTCTGTCCCTGTTTGTTCTTCTTTCGCTGTTTCCCAATTCATTTGAGTTTATTCTTACATACACACTATGAGTTTGTTGATTTGATTGAATTAGCGGATGGGGCACTCTAACGTAAGGCGCTGTCAAGACATTGAAAGAAAATTCGGAAAAAGAAGAGACATAAATTATAATTTGAAAATCCTCATTACCAGTAAATATTTCCCAGAACAGCAACATTTTGAGGGTATAAAATATTCACAAAAATGTAGAAGTATTCAAAAACTTTTCAACTGAGCCTTTATCTCCCCTTTCCATCAAGCTAGTAGTTAAATACCTCCCTTTTTACAGGCGTCTTTCATAGCCTGCATGCTCCAAGCCTGATTAAGGTTGCCCACGTCCAGAAGTTCTTACCCCAGAGGATGCCACCTGTGCCATCTATCACAGGAGCAGAGGTCTAGCTGTGCCAAGTACCCAAGTATGCACACATTCAATGCCCCTTCCACTACATTGTGTGGCCCTAATTCACTGCATCTGACCTTGTCACTATACAAGTCAAACCTTTTCAAACAAAATATGTAAGCTATGGTGTGTGATAATTAAAGTTTAAAGTTGATGATGGCAATCGTGCATATGTGTTGGCTTTGTTCTGTTGTGGTGAGAGGAGATGTTTGACTGAAAGATCCCCTGGATTTATTGGTGTCAAAGTGGTCAGCAATGTGGTTGCTGATTGCAAACCAAGTGAATATCAACCATCTCACCTTTAATGGCAACTAAAAATCGCAAAATGCAAAGGCCCTCTCTATAGTCAGTGTTTGGTTTGTCCGTTCTGGGCTACTGTAGACACATGACAGTGCAACATGGTGGACTCCATAGAAGAGGACCTGCTTGCTCGACAAAAATACAATGATTCCTAGTTTCAGGTGATTATACACTAATGAAAACACAATTATTAATATTAGATTCCACATCAATCCGCCACTGGACCTTTAATTTCTAATTGAAATCATTTAAACTTGCAATGTAAAAAGTTTCAAGTAAAATGTAAACATTAAGTCTCTACAACAACACAACAAAGCTGTCCCACTTTGGAAAGTTTAGTACTACCAGAAGGTCATCACTCAAGATCTTCAATTACACTATAATACACTTTCAAGGGCTGTTTGTTAGTATGCTACTATGTTTTAGGGAACTTCGAGTTTCCTCTGAACATTGAAATGCAGGAGACAAACTTGAATGATCGCTGCTCCCAAATCTACTTTCCCTGATAGTACCCATTATCATTTAATAGACTGTTCCCAAACCGCTGCTTCGGGGTGTTAGCTTATCTCCTCTGCTCTCTCTGACATAAATCACAACATCACTCTGAGTTCTGCTTTGTAGCACCCATGGAATATGGACAGGTCACCTAGAGACACAGTCCTAAATGCAAATGGAGCCAGAGGAATGCTCGGGTGCTATCTGCAGTACGGATATTGGAGAGGTCTATGGGAGATATGCAGCATGTTTAGACAAGCTGTAAAGTTAAATGTAGTGAAAGGAGAGCAAAAAAAATGAACTTGTACAAGAAATGGTGATTTTTGTTTTTCTTGATTTTGCCACATTTTTTTTCATGATAGAAATTTGTTGCTTTGATGTTTAAAACTAGCATCAGTGGTGGCCCATTCAAAGTAGGCTAATAGACAAATACCTAAATAGTGGCTTCATTTAGTCCACCTCTTAATATGATGCTTTATAAAATGCTGTCAATGCTACTCTAGAGCTAATATACCTGTGCAGCAGAGGTATTTTCAAAATAAGACATACCTGCACAGCAGTTTTAACCAATTTAATCCCATTGGTCGTGAAATAGTGACAATAATAAATTGTCACATGACCAGAGCTGTTTACCTCCTGGTTGCACCACAGGAAGAGGATGGCTGCTGAAAAGCTACCAAACAAAAAGTTTAGTAAAGTATGTTTTCGTAGGATAAGACAGAGATTTTTGGTGCACCTCATCTTTAAGATATCAAGTGTTGATATAAGCATTTGCAATTACTCAGCTTTGCTCACTGTGTTTACAGAATGAGTAAACATGTTGACAGTAACCAGTGGGATAACACAGTGTATTTAGGTACACACACTTACACCATTGACTGTCATTTTACGTAGTTCTTATCACACTGATGTACAGTTGTAATATAATACCATACAATCTCAATGCACACCACCCTCTGGCTACTGCTAGACCTTGATGGACGACAAGAGCAACACTGCTGTTGATATCCAGTTGGTTCAGGTGAGCAGGATGAAAGCAAATTGGAGCAAATTTTTACATTAAAATTTTTACTATGTTTGTCCATGTAACACATTCTAATAATATGTATATAATTTTTGTTTTTTTGGACAGCACAATGAGGTTGGTGGAACTTACCACATGAAAAAAATAATGTTGACCATCACAAGCAAAAGAAACATTTCCTATCAATCCCAATTCCACTTTCCACAATGTGCTCTCAGAAAAAAAAAATCTAATAAATGCTCAACACAAATGGACAGAAAAAGCCATTGGGTTGACAGAACTCATATTTACACATTTAACGTGAAAGAAACAAACAACAATTTGAAACGATGACCTTATTTGTCAAAGCTGAGCTGTTGCACCATCTGCAAACCATAAAGCATTACAGAAAGGTGCTGAAGGTCAGAGTAATGGAGTCAAATAAATCAATGCTACATACATAGACAAACAAATAAATAAAACAACCAGGAAATAAATCAGGCACAAAGCACTCACGCACTGTTAGGATGTCATTTTCATTTGCTGCAATGACTTTGTGAGTTTATGGCGCCTAGGTGTTAAATAGTGGATTGATTTGTTGCTCCATTTACTTCTTGTGTTGCTGAGCTCAACTGGTAATATCACAGAACTATTATTATGAAATATTAATGAGGAAATAGTTTTATGTTGTCACTCTCCAGCACATAGATATTTATCACAATGCACAAGCAAGAAGGAAACGAGGCAAATGCAGGTACCTACACACCAGAAATAAAAGATTATATGAATGATCAACTATTGGATGGTTGCTATTTGTATCTTTAGTAAACGTTTTTGTGAGAATTACCTAAAATGTAAAGAAAATCTGTCTTAGAAAAGTATTTTTCACCTCCTTAAGTTATTGATTCAAATTAAATTTGGTACCAAGTCAAACCACGGGACAAAGACATTTAAACATACATTTAAAGTCAGCTTAAGGAACATGGAAAACATACAGTGCACTGCGCAGTGGGACAATCTGCCCAAAGAGTAGTTTCTATTAAGACAGAAGTTGCTGCCTGGTAGTTGGTGGGTCCCTTGTTGTTTGGTGAAAGTATGTTGTGTCATCTTATAATTTAGTCACTCTCTCCCTTTCCTCTGTCGCTATAACTCAGCGCTCTGTTTTCCTCTTGTCTCTGTACCTTGCCCCTAAATAGCCTGAGGCAGAATTACATCCTGTTTATTGATAAACTCGCTTTTTGCAGACTGCTGAGCAGGTATGAGGCGTCAGGTGTAAACTCAGAAGATGTCGCCTGCATTTTAATGAGATCATAAGTTATTAGAAGGTGTGCTGTGGAGCTTCAGAGCGGAACTATAAGCTCCCCAAACATACATATCACCACCTCGCTGCACCTCGCTGACAGACTGATGGTCGAAGGTCGCAGGCACCTCCAGCATCGACAGGTCCCAGAGGATGCCACTGTCCTGGGGGAGCTCAGCTGATGGAGGTGCCTACGTGCCTTATGGTTCCACAAGGCCTCTGGGACCAGCATATACCTGTATACGCACTACAGGCTGTTCATCAGTGAGCCAGGAGACTGATGACTCCACCCGCCCGGTGGTCACAGGTCATCTGTCACAGCAACAGAGACCTAACTATGCTAAGTGTAACTATGCCCACACACAATACTCTGTTTACTACAGTGTGTGGTCCTTAATGGTTCTGTCTGTGTAAAAAATGGTTGTTTTTGTTTCTTCTTTGACTGAATGGATTTCATGCACGGTTACAATGAAACAAGTACATTTGTATGTGTGTCTGTGGTGAGTTAATGCTTTAGCTCTAAATCACAATATGTGTCTAAGCTTTGAAGCTGTGCTAATCAACATTTTAATGTTAACAAACGATCAAATAACTGTGTGTAGTACGGAAAGAGACGCTTGTAGAGATAAACTCACAGAAAATGATGCAGCACCTTCAGTTTTAAGAGAATTTTAGCATCTTTCAGCTCCTTGTTTTATTTTTAGGGATCACAACTTTACTGCTTTGGTTGATTCTCTCTCTCATTAGCGTTGTTTCTAGCCACAGTGGGCAAAAACAACAGGCAAGCAAAAAGCTCTGATAAACACTGTACACTACCCAACCAGCACCAAATGGCAGACTGACAACGTTAGCAACTAGCCGGCTTTAAAGCGTGCAAAGAGCAGATGGGAGACGTTAGCCTTCAACGCTTAGTGTCAGGTGGCTTTCTGTCAGAAGGTCCATGAGCTTCCTTCTGTCAGAAAACATCTATAATAAAGAGCCACAAACCCCAAGAAGCCAGCACAGCATCGTGATCAAGTGAGTCGTATCCTAAGCTTTCACCCAGAAGACTGGGATTTGTGTCCCACAGCAGGCTTCATTTCTTTTTTTCAGTAATTTATTTCAATTTTTTTGCATTTTGTCGTGGTTTGGTTAGGTACTACTTGCTTAAGCACCACAAGCACTTGCTTACGTTTACATAACAAAAATACTTGGCCATGGTTTGGGTTCAATATACAGCCTTTCACAATGTTAAACATGTGTTACAATAACCTTTCTGGAAGAAAGCCTTCAAGGGTAACTTCTCCCATTTGCAAAAGAAGAGCCTTTTCTGAGCCAGTTATACTTTTGTCAGAGCTCGGATAAATTCTGAGACAAATTTGTTTTCACTGTTGGCACAGTTTTCACATTGCATAACATGGAATTATACCATTTCTTACTATTGATCCAAAGGAACTGTGTGGAACGGCAGTAACTGATGATTGTTTGAAAAAGCGTTCTGAGAAAGTGAGGAGTTCACCTCTACAGCAGCACTATATTAAATATTCATAGATGTAAAGCTCCAATGTGTTATCTATCGACCAATTACTGAGTAAAATTCAGATTTTCTGTCTCACTGTTTTCTGTTTTTGTGTGACAGCTACAGCAGACTGTTGATTATATACAGTATTTATCTGTTCTGGACAACACAGAGCACATCTGTCTTCTGTACAAAGAAAGTTTCCGCTGAACATTTAAATACAAAAGACAATAGAATAATTGCTGATAGGCTCCCAAATCTACTTTCACTGATAATACCTATCATTTAACAGACTGTTCCTAAACTGCTTCTTCAGGCCTTTAGCTTATCTCCTCTGTTCTTTCTGAGATAAACCACAGAGTCTCTCCGAGTTACATTTACAGTAATGTGGAATCTTTGGAATGTTAGGACATTGCAGGATGAAAAGGGAGAGGGTTACAACTAGATATAGCCTACTATATGTGTGTATCAATATTTCATAAATGTGTCTTTATGGAAAGGGAAACTCTGGTCCAACCACCTGCCCGAGATGCTTTTGCAGCAGTGCATTAATGTTATGCTAGTTGTGCTGGTGCCTCTGACACTGTCTACATAGGCACAATAACAAGAAGTTGCTGGCCAGGTTTAAAGCAGGGCTATTTAACTGTTTTGTTCAAGGGGCCACATTTCCATAAAGCTAAGAGCCCGGGGGCAGCACATTTTCCTGAGCTATTATTCTCATTATGTATGTATACTTGACACAACGTTAGGTTATTTGGTGACTCTAAATTGCCCCAAGGTGTGAATGTGAGCGTGTATGGTTGTTTGTCTCCGTCTGCCCTGTGATGGACTGGGAAACTATCCAGGGTGTACCCCGCCTCTTGCCCAACGTCAGCTGGGATAGGCTCCAGCCCCCCGCGACCCTGCAAAGGATAAGCGGTGATAGATAACTCACCAAAAAGTAAACACATATTTGAAACAAATATCTACAACTAGGGTTGGGAGTGAGATTAGGGGTGACCCTGCGAGAGTTGCTACACTGGAGAGTTGGACCCTCCGTGAACGACAAAACTTAAAGTGAGGCATCAACTACTTCAATTCATTAATTAGTTAGTAGGAGAAGTTGTTGTTGGAGCTTGGATAAAGTTAGCTAAGCATTTTTACTAACATTAGCCAACACTCAGCCACTGACTGCGTACGAAATTCCTTACCAACATGCCATTTAGTACGCCAAAACACTATGTGAGAATTTTTAGTATGTCTGAGACCTTAATATGAAATCAATGGTATGTGAGTTGCGTGCTATTTATATTACAGTGTGCAAGCACTGTGGTAGTGGCAACAACAACAACAACTTAGCAGGTAATGCCAGTGCTTCTTCTAATTTGGATAAGGCAGACTAGATGCTGCTGCCCACTCCTGTTTGTTATTAATGTTCCTTTTGACAGTTATTTATAGTTTTTATATAATCTAATACTGTGCTGATATTTCATCAGTTTCTTCATTTTAGTTTAGTTATCCAGGTTGAGTAAAGTGCACAGAGTAAAAAAACAGTTTCTCCCACACTGCTCCAAAGTCTTTGAACAGCTTCCTCCTTTGAAGCAATAACAGTGTTACACCATATTCGACTTATTTTTTTACAACTGAAATTGCATTTTTATTCTTAGAGAGAGTAAAGTACTGACAAAAGGCACATCATCACTGACACAAATCCATCATTTGCAACAGAAATGGCTTTCAGGTTTCTTGTGCTTGCAAACACAGAGAAAAGTGACAGTGTCCTCCCAGAGCTTACACTCTCTCCAGTGCATTTCCCTTGCTTAACTACTGATTATGTAAAAATGTCACATGTCAAATATGTCACAACACTTAGCTGACATATTGGCAGTTAGTTTACAAAACAGTGGGTTGGTGTTGACGTCGAGCACACAGCGCGCTCTGGTGGATGAGCCAGTGGAGCGATTTCATCCTTGGTGCAATAGCAGACAATCATGTAAACAGGCCATTCACCCTCCCTGCCAGAGATAGAGCACCATCTGTAACTAGCATGTAAACATGGTCCAAATTAAGTGCAGTGTATTATCACCAGGACCAGTTGTTCCTTCCAGTGATGTTAGGTCCAGGATGTCCTCTCTGAAGCGGTCGCCATCAAAAAACTGCACAAACAAACAAACAAGCTGTCAGTGGATTCGTCCACAGTAAGGGACATAACATCAGCTTCCCTCAATCGAGCCAAGAGAGTTTCAAAAACATCTGAGGCAAAAACATCTACCCCTCTTTTAGTTGATGTATCTGAGATGGGTATTGACTTGATACATTGATAAGTCTCTCACTTGATTGTCCATTACCACCTCCTCACCAGAAGCTAGTATTCATTCTTTAAATGAATGAAGGATCCATGCCACACACAGAGTTGCTGTATAGATGTCTGCTGGGTCGAGCAAGATCGACTGAAGCCACACAACTCACATAACTGAGCAGATTTTGAGTATGTAGACATAAGTGACCAAATTAAGTGGACTCAAAAAGGCGATATGTATACTAAAACATTTTGAGTGTGCTGTTGATTTGCACTTGTACAATTGTCCTATGATGCATTTCATAAAATAAATGGAGAACTTGTGCACGTGCAAAAACAGGGTTTTGGACCCAAATGCAGACGCAGCAGGCAGAGAGACTCGGTAAAATTATTTATTTTATCAAAACTCCAGGTCCAAGGCAGGCAAGATTCAAAACCAGGGTGTCAGTCCAAACAAGCAAACAGTCCAAAGGGGTAAAGGCAAAATCCAAAAACACTGAGGTAAAGAGACATGGGAAGGCTGGGACAAAGGCACATGGGTAACACGCAATGAACTGACAACGTACGAGGGGGACACATGGACTTATATACACAAGGAAGGTTAACAAGACACAGGTGAGACTAATCTGGGTGGGGACAGACAATCACAGTGGAGGGAAAAGAACAAAGACAGGAAGTGTGAAGTGAGACAAGACACACAAGGAAAGGACCACAAAATAAAACAGGAAATACAAACTAGAAACTCTAAACCATAACACAGGAAGTAAACACAGGAAAATAAACTAGAAGTCAAAACCATAACACAAGAAATAACACACTAAAACTGAAACCATGACAGTAAATAATGTCTTTTCAAATCAGTTTGGGATCTCAGGGCTTCCAGAGACTTGGATTACACCGCATGAGCCATTCTGCAACACTGGTATGTGGACTAACAAACTCAACTTTCTATCAGCATGGGGGGAGTGTTCCTTTAAGTTTAATTGGCAGTAAGATTCTGGAGTTGCAGTTTGATTGACACCTAACACTTATTGTGTTATTTCCTGCAAGTATAAAAGAGTTAAGTATGTTAATTTCTTGTGACTACTGTTAACTACAAAGAGCAGTATAGTCTGAAGTCAGTACAGTCTGCACTGGAACACATAATCAGCTAAACATGTTAGCATGCTGACATTAGCCTCACAGAGCCTAGCAAAGCTGTAGATGCTCTGTGTACTACCTGCAAGAATAGCATATTTGGACAAACGGTAAATAACACAAAGTGTATATATTTCAAATAAAAGAAGAAAATCATATATTAGGCTCACAAAACCTGCAATCACACCTGTAAAACTATTTTAAATACAAACCTACGGTGGCAGAGAGAGCTCAACACACTGCAACTTAAGAAAACACATGCAAATACACAAAACACTAGAAAACTAAGAAAACATCTTCATCAATTTGACAACACGTGCGCTGCAAACCCTCATTACACAATCAAATAGAGAAACGTGATGCAAGTAGCACAGATGACAACGGATATGGATGTTTCTAGGGGACACTAAAACTTACTTAACTTACTAACGTACGTTTTTTTTCTCTTTATTTTAATATTTGTTATGGCATGAGTCAGATATTAGCTGGTGGCAGATATCTCTTGTTAACCTAGCCTTTGCATTTTGCTGATTAGCCTGCCAATTCAAATAATACCACAAAAAACACACAGAGCCATCATGATATTAAATTAAGAGAAAAACTTATATTTTAGCTAATTTTCCAGCACCACTGACGAGTGGCCGACTTCAATAACTTTGAGAGTAACACATGGTCGCAAAACAAACAATGTCCCTAGAAACATCCATATCAGTTGTCATCTGTGCTACTTGCATCGCGTTTCTCTATTTGGTTGTGTTGTGAGTATTTGCAGCACACGCGTTGTCAGATTGATGAAAATGTTTTCTTAGTTTGCTAGTGTTTTGTGTATTTGCATGTGTTTTCTTAAGTTGCAGTGTGTTGAGCTCTTTCGGCCACCGTACAGGCCAAACACCCCCTTCATTTTTAATAACTATGCCTTTTTTTCATTTGTAGTACTCTGTGTTGTATAGCTTTACCTGTATTATAGATTTGTACTGTGCAGTACACCTTAATGCTCACTTTGAACAGAGCTTATATGGACGGATCATCTTTTGCACCTCGCAGACTGCTGATGTTGCTGCTCTCCCTGCTGCAGTGTGTTCGAAGCTGCACCCCCAATAAATATTAAAAGTTCATTTTATTTATAGGGCACTGCACTAAAATCAAACCTCCAAATGCTAAGGGAGCAGCTTCTAATCTGTTTCATCAACCAGAGAGTCTTTTGATGATTTGGCGAGAAGGTCCGTCTCTGCAGCTGTGATGAAATGTCTGCTTCAATTTACATCACCAACACACAGGAGCGAGGATTAAAGTTTCGCCCCCTTTAATGAAATCTGCCACAGATCTCACGTGTGATAGCAGCGAAACTGATGTAGAGTCAGCACCGAGTCGGCCCGGTGACTGTCACAGGTAGAGCCATGCCAACATGAAAGAGACGCCAGTTATTAATTTTCCAATTCTCCACATCAAAAGTCAGGTCAGCATTTTGCAGCAGAAGTTCTTTCACTGTAGCTGCAGTGCTCATTGAGGTACACACACTTCTGTTGTAGCAACAACATGAGATGAAAGCAACAACATCTTTGCCAGAGGTGAGGGATTGTGGATGAATATTTCTGCTCTGTGGTGCAAATAAAATATCTCAGCTATTGTACCGAAGCAGCCTTGAGCGTCGAACGGAGGCTGCGGGGGGAAAAAAGTGAAAGACTACATTTACATTCCAGGGATTAAGCCAGACTAATTTACACAACAGTGGAATAACCTTCAATTCCTTGATCAAAAGTACTGAATATTTAGCAGCTACATTTTCAATGTGAAAAGATGTCAAGGGTCATAGTGGCCTGAGCTTCAGAGTCCAGGTCTACACAGTGTTAGATGAAGGAATAAGAAAAGAAGTTGAGAGGAGAGGAGACGGGGAAAATACATGTTTTTGATTCTCTTCAGCAGGGGAAGAAGATTTGATTGACAGATTTTTTTTTTTTTTGCTGTGATTTGGCACTATGGTCTATTCAGCCTTTATCTGCTGTCAGCACTGCAGAGGGCCTGGCTGGAAGTCACAGTGAGGAGAAAGAAGAGGGGATGAAAGAGGGACACATTGGGAGGTTGATTAAGAAATCCTCTCACATCAAGCCACACTGGAGGAGGAGGTTACCCAAAGATAACTTTAAAAACTGCCAGCTTCCATCCCTGCCAACATGATCAGAATACAAACATTTACCAAAATCCACTCCTGTCACCTTAACTCAGTCTTAAGCTATATATGTTTGGAATATACAGTACATCAAAAGGTACTGTGTGAGTGAAACCATAGCAACTTATAATTAAAGGCTGCCATATTTTCTGTTGATTCTGGAGACAATTTTTTTTGACAGATAGACAGCAGAGATTTTCATTCCGCTTTTATTTTCTGAACAATTTGCCTGGAATTCATGTTGGAGGGGTGATGGCCGGATGGAAAAGATGATGTCCAGTTTCCACTCATACTTAAGACATATATTAATATAACGTATATTAATGAATAGACTGAAAATCAGTGGTGAAAAGTACGGCCACTCATGTACCATACTTAAATACCAATTTGATGTACTTTTACTGGAGTATTTCCATTTTAGAAATAAAATAAAAATATCTATTGGCATTTATAATGAAATAAAAAAAAATGTCTCTTTACTCACAGTTCTATGAATTAAATTTCAGATCTAAGTAGGCCTAAATAAATGCTCCACTCTTTAATTACTGACAACTTTACTGAATTTAAATTCCGTGTTCCAACTACATTTGTCATTTGTTTGTATTCTGTTCCACAGTTGAAGAAATTATAAAAGTGAAAACCCCATGGCCGTTAACTTTGATCACATAGGTGTAAATTAAACCTGCAGAGTGGAACTTTTGTCTTCCACTCCTGGCAGCAATAGTAATTACACACATTTGCTGTAGCCTACTCCAAGACAGTCTTTGCTGGTTGACATGAAACTTATCACTACCCATGAAAGTCTCCACAGACTGCAGATTTAAAAACTCCAGCACACTGCGAAATACAGGGAGGTTTATCTGGCACTGACAAGCTTAATCAGCGTTGTGTGAACTCATTTGGCAAGAGCTTAAATGCAATGGATATTTGTTTATATGAACAATGTCCCACACTCCAGGATTAATGGAGTAAAAACCTGTGCATTTCACATCATACATTCCAAATACAATACTCTGAGAGAAACAGAGCTGCAAGAAGCAAGTGTGTATACATTCATCTGAGTGTATTTGGGACAGAGAGTTAAAAAACAACAACAACAACAAAAAAAACAGCACAAGAGTTTGTGGAAAAAATCCCCTTGACAGATTTTGTGGTTCCCTCTCTCTAAAGGCACAAGAACCCAGAACTTGGACAAAACACGTCTGCAATACAAATTAACAGGAAGCATATTTAATATAAAACCACCCAAGTGAAGCCAAGCCACACAGCAGCAGCAGCGGCTGGTATTTGGTATCCAGCGTGGAGACCCTGTTGAGTAAATGTGTTGAGAAATAGGACCCTCAGCTGAAGATCCATTTCAGCGTGAGCGTTAGGAGGCCGAGCTCAGCCTCCTGCGGGCTTCCAGCTCCCCCCAGTCCCCCATACATCACTTGTGTGAACCCTAACAAGCAGCTGGCTGGCCGACTCAACGCCAAATTGCACCAGATTGTTTTCTTCTGATGTTGTTTGCGTCCTGCTTGCCGGGTGAAATCAAATCCCATCACGCTGTGGAGGAGAATGTGAAGCATTATCATTCAAACTCAGGGAGGATGGGGTGGGGG
>JBBPCS010001279.1:0-15400 GCA_037974645.1 Hollardia meadi | reverse complement strand
TGTTCTGCCCTGATGAAGGCCGTGTGTGGCCGAAACATGTTGGCTTAATTTTATCAGTTCCACTATGAACTAGCCTAATAATAAAGCTTTTTATCTTAAGAAGAGTGCCTTGGTTTAGTCTCTCTTTTGATTATCGCCTTTTTACATATATTTCTACCTTCTACATTTCAGAGGGAAATATTGAACTTATTACTCCACTAAATTTATTTGGCATTTTGTTTTAAATAAAAATTGTTAGACATGCTTATGTGTTATGCTGCAGTACACTACTACTACTCTAATGGGATACACCATGTCTAAAATTAGCTCTACAAACTATGAACAACAATATAAAACAACATAACATATACTATTTGTTAGTGATAAAACAGAATAATAGAATATTCTGTAATAATATAACACTATGAAATGATCTATTCTGCATAATAAGAGGTTTTATTTAAATACTTCTGCACTTTAACTTAAGTAATACATTGATGGAGTATTTTTATACCTTGGTATTTCTAATTTTACTAAAGAATCTGACTACTTATTCCACCACTATAAACTCCACAATATGGCAGAGCTGTTGTATTGGATTGCAAAAGCCTTTTGAATGTTCATGATATGTTCACTTCTGCTACTTGAGTCATTTTGTCTAGAGTAAAACAGCTCCGACAAACAGACTCATGCAAGATAAGATACACAACTCATCTTTAGCAGCAAACAGGCTATTAAACTTTGGAGTTCAATGTCTAATGTTTGCCCTACGCTTAAACCCTCATTTACAGGGAAACGTAAACACTGCAGGAAGCCTGAAAGAAGTAGCAGTAGCTATGTTTCCATCTAAATGTCAATTGAATTTTAAAAGTTCGCAAAAAAGAAAATGCGAATAATGTGCGTTTCCATCAACTGGTTTGGAGCAAATAAACTAGGCCAGTTTCGTCAGAAGATGGCAGTATAGGCCACGTAGGCCTCCCGTAACATGGCCATAATAGAACAGTAAAAGAAGTAGAGGTTGAAAACCGAAAACAAAACAACAGTTGCCTTGGCAACATACCCATAGGACATGCTGTATGCTTGGCAATGGAGAGAGGAAAAATGGAGAGAGGTCTGCAGGAGTTACTTTCAATTGAGCAAGTTATCATAGTACTTTCAATTCAGTTAGTATTGGCAATGTGTAATGCTGTCCGGAGACGAAGACAGAGAAATGCCATTCTGATGCACGCAGCGGCAGCAAGGGTGACAAGACGCCGCATTATTCTCGCACGTCAATCGAATATCCGGGAGGAAGACTCCGACAGTGGAAACAGCTGATCAGTCATGTGAGTTGAATGTTCGCTACGTCAGAACTTATTCTGCAAAGTTGTTTCCACCGCATTTTGCACATTAACTCTTTTTCGCAAAAGGCAAAAACCACCTAGCGTATAAACTTTTTTTGCGAATTAGAGGAAGTTTTTTCATATTTTGCCGTTTCCAATAAATTTTTCTAATGTGATACTTCAAAATGTGCATAAAAATATGTTGATGGAAACACGTCTAGTGTTTCATCACTTTTTCCCAATGAAACAACTGGCACAGAGGAGATATTAGAAAATGGATAGAGCATTGCCTACAAGTACAGACCTGTCGACACACACACTCTTCAAAGTGACCTGAGAGCATCGTCGTGCATACTAACATCCGCTCTAGCAACAAGAAATATGAGTGTTTGTTTTCCAACAGATGACTGCAACAATATTACAGCACTGCTCAAACAAATCACTTGACCTTTATGGACATTTTATGCATTTAGAAAACATTTGCATCCAGAACAAATTACTTTGAGTGGAAAAGTAGAATATATTTAATTTAAGTTGCCAATATGTAGGCTAGCAGATATTTCTTCAAAACATTCAAAACACGTAGGCCAATTAAACCATCAGGCTGCATCTATATTAAGACAAGCCTTCCGTTTCCCTCACAGGGAGGAACCTGTCAGGCAAAGGCTGCAACTATCATTTTTCTGTCCAAAACCATGACAAACTGTACATGACTGATTACCTACATTATGGGACACATTATGAGACAAGCAATAATTAGTGCCAGGGGTGCAATATGTAAGACTGCTCAAAATAAAATAGTAGAATAAAGTTGGTGTTTGGTAAACAAAACAAGTGTAATGTCTAGATGCAACTATGTTGTGTTTCTGAGGAAAGCTCAAGCGTGAATATGCTCAGTGACTTTCCCTGTAATCAACCCATTTTGAATGAGTTTGTGTAAAATGGGAAAAGTGGACCTGATTTCAAATATTCTCTACTTCCAGCTACCCCAGTGCGAAAATTTACTGATTTTCATTGTTGTAAATTCATCTCTGAGTGTTGCACTTTGATCAGACAAAAACAAGTTGAAGACATCTCCTTAAGATTTCAGAAATTATGATTGGCATAATTTTCACTATTTTCTAACACTTTATATCTTTACGCTCATTCTTGCACAATTTTCTCAACTTATCTAGTTCCTTCTCAATCAGCTGACGATGTGTGTGTGCTCTTCCAGTTTAACCAACCAGAATTTTGCCACAGTTTCAATCAGCCAATCATGTTGTTGCTGTCAAACTTCAAGTCTGTTCTCCTCTCTGCTACTGTCAGCAGTAATTTCAGTGCGAAGTCGATGCAACCGTCCTCCACACCATCACCTTTAGTTCATCATATCCAGTGCCCCATTTGACCTAATCAGAGTCCACTCATCATCACATCCAGATCTTCAGCCATTCTTTCCATCCCATCACCACCACCACTAGTGACAAGGCTCCATCAGGGGGTTTTCTGTACTATTAGAAGTTTCAGCACCTCTCTTAAATTATGATGACACCATGATGGGGCCTAATTGCCAAAGACTCATGTTTCTCCTCCTTACTCTACACATGGCAATAAAATATTATTCAGTCACTCAGAATAAAGTCTCTTCTAATTAAACTGTTATGATCTAATCCAGGGAACTTGACAGATCTCTCCTGTCTTTTAGGCTCAATGCCTGTTGGTTGCTGGTATTTTCTTGGGGTCTACTGGAACATAGCATAGGCTATATGTCAGACACTTCTAAATGTTTTGACCATTTGAAAGAGTTGCCCTATTAGAAGAATAAATACTGTAAACAGCTCAGAGAACAACAGAACAGGTTTAAAATACCTTCAGCCACCATCTTAAGTATTCCCGGTACTGGTTCACCTTGAAGAACATCCTGGTGTGGCTGCCAGCACAGTGGTCCCTATTTATGTTAGCAAAGGGCTAGACTGAAAGTCTAGCTGGGCCACACATCCAATGCTGTATCCAGTTCTCTTTAATACATCCATGGCTGGCCCAGTATGTCTATGATGTTCATCTGTAGACAGAATATGAAGAATCACATCAGCTGACATGGAAAACATGTGAAATACAGAAAATTGCACCATTTTGTAAAGTGCAGGCTTTATGTGCATATGTATATATGATAAGTAAGCAAGTTATCTAGATTAGCCTATGTATGCAAGAATATGACAAACTTAATGATTGCCAATAAGCCCTTTGCTTGTAAATGTAAAAGCACTGATAAATTACTGGCATAGATTAAGCAATAAATCTACGATTTACAAGACTAATTTTTTAAAAAAAATTGAGCGCAGTGTAAAACAAAAATAAAAATGCAAAGATTTGCAAAGATTTTTTGACCTATATTCAGTTGAATACAAGAATTAGGGTTAGGGTTAACTCCTTCTGAATTTATTGCCACAACACATCCCTAAAAAGTTCAAACAGGGGCAACAAAAGACATTCCACAGGTAAACAGGTTCATTGGTAACAGGTGATAGTATCATGATTGGGTATGAAACGGGCATACTCGAACGGCTCAGTCGCTCACAAGCAAGGATGGCCCAAGGTTGACTACTTTATTGAAAGCTGCATGGGAAACACTCCAACAGTTTACGAACAGCATTTCTCTACATACAAAAAATGTAAAATGGTAAAATTCCAAGAAATGTAGGGATTTTTCACCACCTACAATCCATAATATCCAAAGTTTTAGAGAATTCAGACAAATCTCTGCAAGTGAGCGGCAAGGCTGAAAACCAATATTGGAGCCCCTGGCCTTCAATTCTACAGGCAGCACTGCATTAAAACCACCACAAATTAAGGATTTTACTACATGGACTTCAGAGCTCTTCATAAAACCATTGTCGGGAAACTGAGATCATAGCTATATCTATAGATGAAAGTTAAGACTCCAAAGCAAAAGCCACATCCACAATACCCATACATATTTATAAGGAATTTACAGACTTGTGTTACCAGAAGTTTTAAGTTTTTCAAGAAGTGCTTCTCTAATCTCAGCTGTTTTGCAGTGCTTTCTGCTCTGAATGACAATAATTTTGTGTATTTGAGAGTCTCAGTACATTTGTCTCATTAAGTATGTGTCACTGGGTCTTAGGTTTGTGTTTGAATTTGCGTGTCTTCTGCACAAGTGTGTTCACCCATTTACAGTATGCGTGCAGTCGATGTGGCACAACATGTTTCATTGTGTCTAAGTGTCTGTGGGTGTTCTCTGCATCCCCTCAGTGCTTTAATTAGTTCTCCTGTGTTAACCATACTATGCAGGTCTGATTAATGTCGTCGTGGTAACACTCCAGGGTACCAACATCCCTGAGATGATGGGAGGTGCAGCCCTGCTGATCAAATGACTCTTGGGACATAAGAAACAGGTGCACTATGACAGCTGGTTGAAAGGCTCCTTGTTCTTTAAAAGAACAAGCCAGGTTTCCTTCAAGGCATTTTTATGTTAATTCTGACAACGCAGGTTTTAACATTTCCGTGAAAAAAAGGGGAAACATCTGTTGAATAGATTGAACAGAACAGATGTATACTTGAACTCAGTCTTAAGATAATTTCTGATGGTGTACTGACATTCAATTCATTTAAGATGCTGAGCATTAAAACCCTTGCTGAAGCAGGTTCTATGGATACAAATTTGAAACTCATGCCCCTGTTTTCTATAAATCTCAAATCCATTTAAATTAAAGGCAACTGTCTCGCAATTTCCCCTATTATAATGCCAGCACAAATGAGAGTTTGGTCAGACTTTCTTGAAGAGAAGGTCACGGTCATGGTAGAGGAGATTGAAACCAGTCGTGAGAGTCGTGCGAGCAGCATATATCGAGTATTTGCATAATGGTAGTGCAGATAATATGAACATTTAATGAATAGAAATTCTTCCTGTACATGGTCATCTACAAACGGTGCATGTACGGCCTTGTGCATATAGTCAGCTTCACCTGTGATCCCAGGAAATTCAAAAGAGTGGTTTGCCCTTTGACACATACTTGTTCATTAGCTGTAAATAGAAAAAATAATCTCGGGGTCAAAGCGTGTAGAATCACCTCGACCCCTTGTGGCATGATGTGGCTGAATCATGGCTGAATTACTCAGTAGTGAGGAATCGCGACACTGGTCATTGTCTTTTGGAATTATTTTCCCCACTGATAATTTTGTCTAATTTCAAAAATTTGTGAAAACTGTAAATCATATATTCCCAAAGCTCAAGGCCAATATACTATTATACTGAATAAGACAAAGAGACGAAGTAAATTTTAATTTGCCATTTTTGCTTGATAAAATGGCCCAAAGGCTTAACTGATGATCAAAATACTAGACAGTTAAAAATCACAAAATTAATTAATCAATCAATTAATTGTTTTAGCTCTACTACTATTCACAGCATATAAAAACAAGATATAGATAGATATTGTCATTATTTTTTCATACAAGATCTTTTCCTGTGTTCTGAATTCTCGCCAACTTTCAGGAAAAAGAGCTAGAACAAAGAAGGGGAAGCATTGTGGGAGTCATGAATGCCTTGGACTTCAACTAATGTTTGGGTGACAGCTCAGTGTGGAAACAGGGACGCAAGTTATACAAACTGACAGGATTAATGTTTGCCCAACCCTAAAACTGTTATCAGCATCAATAGTTTTGCTCTGAAACCAATGTGTTCCCTTAACTTCAGGCTGATAAGTAAAGGCAGCTGAAAGGAGTTGATGGATAATCCCATTGCATGGAGCAGAACTTTAACTTTTTTTAAACAGCTTCATGACTAAATCTCTTTTTAATGTCTTCAGAACAAAACAAAACTTTAGGGTTTGTTTAAGGGAAGAAAAATGTGTTTTAGTCACAGGTCTTGAGGGATGGCAATGTCGGTCTGTCCATCGACCCACATTGGTCCAGACTGAAATATCTCAACAGCTATGAAGGAACTACCATGACCTTTGGTTCAGATATTTATACTGCCGAGGAGATAAATCCTGATGATTTTGGTGATCTCCTGACATTTCCTCTAGCACACCGCATGAGACTTTTGTGGTTTTGGGTGAAATGTCTTGACAGCAACTGACTAAATTGCTATTAGATTTGGTACACACATTTTAATCTGCTCGTCACTTTTCATATCTCATCAAGTGAAAGTTTTAATTTGCCCTATGCATGCGCTGTGTGTAGTGCTAATGTATATTTATGCTAGCATGCTAACATACAAAACACAAAGGTTGAGAACATGGGAAACATTATACCTGCTTAACATTGGGATGTTAGCACTGTTATTCTGAACATGTTAGCATACTGACCTTAACTTTTAGCTCAAAGGGCACCTGTAGACTTTTAGGGCTCTGCAGGCAAAGCCAATGGCACAGCAAACACAATCTTTATGCAGTTCCATTCACTCTTATTGAAGCCATATTATAGAACAATTCAAGTGTTTCCTCTTTCACTGCAATCTTCTCGTCTCCTCATACACTGTTTATGAGTGTCTGATCTTTTTCGGTATGTCATGAAATACCAGCAGCCATCACATAGCAGTAGGAATGATACGTATGTTTTATCTGCAGTCAGCTTGAGAGAAGGGCAGTATGTAGCTGATTTTACACATGAATGTCACAGCCGCAGTATAACTTCAGTCATTATTCAAATCTCCCAACGAGGTGACAGGATTGGTAATTGCGATTTAAATTCATTTATTAACCTATAGTAATTGTTTGTACAAATATAAACATCTGCACCAATACTAAACAGCTGCCTGTTTAATCTGTACCACTGACTGAATTTGGGCCGGTGTTCACTGGCTATACAAAGCAAATGTGTGAACACGTCTGCCTCTGTAGACACCCAATAGAGTATAAACAGGGCTGTGTGTGTGTCTGCTGTTCATCTTTCTGTCCATTTTGGACTATATCAGACCCAGCCTGATGGACTTACTGCTAACGTATGCATTGTTTGCATGTACAATGGCTTTAAACCTATTTGAGCTTTTATAAAATTAATGTACGATGTTCACTATTACCAATGGTAACAGTTAGTGATGCGTCCATCCAGAGTATGTGGCAATCCAGATGAGGTGGCTCTTCATCGCCATCATCTTTATGATCATACCATCTATCATTGCTAACAGTACTGTTGACATCATGACTGGCAAGCATTCATGGACCTGAAGTCATTCTAAAAGAGATATAAGCCATTAAGATTAATCTTAAAAATGATAAGGTTTATATTGCAATAGCGTTCTAAGGAGTCCAAAATACAACTACAAAGATCTGTATATGACATTTAGCTCGCTGAACACTTGTACTCATTTCAATGATGTTTGCCTCCACAAAGTTTGACATTTTCACTGCACTGACAACACCTTGCAGAAGAAGCTGTGAAAGGACACTCTGACCTAGACGAACACTATCTCCTCATACAAAACCCACAAAACTGACAAAAGTTCTTCACAAGTGTGAATATGGTGAAAAGGCCAACAGACTGTGGATGGCAGTGCAGTGTGTACTTTGACAACCTGTGTGTGCTTGCGCATTTTAAACTTTTTTTACACTTTATCCCGGAAATCACTTTATATGTCTATTTCTGACAAGGGAAAAAAATGGATCGGCTTCATCTAATGAGGATATATTCACTCACACTAGACTAGTTTTTCTGATAAAGGCAAGCTGCTTTCATCCTGTGTAGCAGTGCTTCCATATAGTTTAGACCTTTGATGAACAAGTTCGTAGCAATATGCATAAGCTAACATGGAAATGAGCACTACAGTCCACAGTTTATAAATAATTTACAACACTTTATCTTAAAAGTGACTTTAATCAATATTTTCATATTAATAATGGCTCAAATAACAAACAAACATCTTTTGCTTATTGACAGAAGTTAGCTGGTGAACCTAGTGAAGCATTTAGCAACTAAAGAGGCAGATTTCCCTCAGGAGATATATACTAAATGATATGTAGCCCTGTGTCTTTCACGTGTCTTATCCTGACGCACAAGATCTGCCTTACTAAGTCTCCGCACTCCTGATCTAAAAATCTTGCATGTGATCCTTCACTCAACCCTGATCCCCCACCCTTTGGGACGCAAATGTGTTACAAGCAAAGCTTATAAAAAGAAGACAATTTACATGTAAGGATAAAAATAGTAAAATTATTACGTGAAACAGCATCAAATCTTGCAACATGATGATCAATATTATTCTGATTGATCACAGTTCCAGCAAGTTTTCATTGCTGAGTTCATTAGGGTGTTCAACTTTTAGACTTAATGTGAAAATAACTTACTCACAAAATAATATTTTGAGAAGTCCATGAAAGGCATTACTTTCAAAATGACCTCTCTCTGCAAAGATCATGATTGCGTTTTTTTACCATCATACAATGTAAAATGTAATAACTCACCCCTCTTTTGTAAATGATGAAGAAATTAGACAGTTTGGTCTAGTGTCCTTGGGATTCTCTTACTGGGGAAGAGTAAAGACACAAAAAATAATTTTCCTCACCAAGAAGTCAGGGAGGGAGGCAACTAGCTAAAATAAAAAAAAGGATTACTGTTAGTCTTTATTGATATCTTAACTCAAATTTGATTTAAAGAGGCTGTTAATGGTAATAACTCCTATTATCTTCTTGATTGAGAAGTATGATACTGTAGAACGTTCCTGAGATGTCAGACAACCAAAATCAGTTTCCACTTTTAAATCTCTTCACAAAACTCACTTTTATTTTACGGCTTTTTCTTGACTGAAGGTATGCATTGTGAACATTTTAAATATTTGATCTTTTTTTATCCTTATGTTTTGGATTTTATTTAATTTTGTTTTATTGTAAAGCACTTTGCTACTTTATTTTAAAAGGTGATATGAAAAATTAAGTTATTATTATTATTATTATTACTGCACCCTGCTCTTAAAAATCAACTACCATTTGGCAGCTATAATCTGTATCGAAGTTGAACCTGCTACACGTGTATGTATAGAATTTTTGTCAGTCCCCACTCCTGTTTGGCTCCGTTGAAAGTGTCTAAGCAAAAAGTCAACTTATTGAATTTCTACATTACAAGATGGCAACATTGCAGTGATTTCCCCCTACGCTTGTTTAGGGAGGCTTCAGTCCTCCAACAGGGAGAGGAAGGCATTCGAGAAGTGAAAATGTTCCAGCAAAGTGAAATATTGCTTTAAGCCTCAGAGAAAGAAAGTGACAGGCAAAAAGCAGCACTGGGCCGCTGTGTATACTGATATCTACATGAAAAGCATTGGATATAAAGAGTTCCCAGTGGCTCGGCAAAGAATGAAACAGGAGATGGTGACGAGCTGTTAGCTACGAAACTAACTGTGACTTTTCATTCCATGAACTGAAAAAAAACAAAACAATTCTGAGCGCGACTCAGTCTGCAAGTCAACATTTGGAGAGACATGGATTTGTGAGAGCAGAATCAGATTTGAGGATGCGATCCCAATCAAGTGCATGCTCGTTCCTGAGTCTGCTCTCTCAGTTTTCTCCAGCGGATTAGGCGGCTTCTGAGCACTGGAGATCACAAGAGGTTGATTGCCAACCACTTTTGAAGAGCAAGCTGCAACAAAACACACATCCTGACATTAGTGTCAAGTCTTCTTGAAAGTTTAAGAGCATATGACCATTTAGGACAACATGATTCATGTCTTTTATTCCTTTATGCCTACCTGTTTAGCCTACAGTTGGATCTGAGCTGTAGATTAAGTGTTCAGCCATTGGCAGTCCAAATGATCACCTTACTGGCACCCAATCATTCCAGTATGCTGGATGTGAGCCTTCTGACACACCTGTGAGCTGGATCAGATCATAGTAAACCAAACCAGGCTCATTGGATTTCTGAGGGCAGCATTCAGCTCAAAAGTGGCACTGAACCTCATTCATTGATGTCTGGTTTAGAAAAAGAATCACACAAGAAATACAGTAAAAGTCAACCTTAACATGGCCACTGTTATAAATAGCTATCCTACTTTTAAATGAATTCTCTCTACATTATTCAGATTACATTTGAAGCTAAATCACAACTATCTAACTAACTAAGAATGTGTCAGAGGTGCACTTCTAAAAGGTGAGGGACAACGGCCACACCTCCAGGCTGAAGAGGCTGGATCTTAGTGCTTTATAATCTGGCCTGTGGTACGACACCCTGATGTCAGCAAAGAATTACAATCAGTGTCAATGCAGTTAGACGTCGCAGTTTGGCCTCCGGAGGAGAACAGAAGCCTCTCTGCTCGGCTACAGAGGCATTGGATTGATTGTGAAAGTATAAGAAATTCCTTTTTCAGTGTGATGGTGGTAGGGTGTCCAGATCCCAAAAAATCAAATGTGGGACAAAGACTATGTTTGTGTGGGACAATGTGGGACACGTTATCTAACTTAAAACAAAACATTTGCCCCTTAGCTCAATACATCTGTGATTTGCCCTCTGGTTGATTCAGTAGGACACGGCTTTATATTGGATGTTTCATTCATTCATAGAATTATTTTTGAGCCGCTCCTTGCTTGTGAGATCAGACTCATGTGCTGTGTCACTTAACGTCATATTCTCCATGTGAAACTGAAAACTAACTGGCAAATTTTGTGAAAAACTCTTGAGAATTGTGTTCCACTAGCCTCAGCCAGTCACAAACAGTTTCCAGTCATGCCAGTTTGATTGGCATTAACCACATCCTGGTGATGATAGCCTTCCCTGATTTCTTTACAGTCTTATATAATAGTCAGATTTTAGAAAAAGGTTTGTTCTGCAGTGGTTTGACTTTTGAAAACTAGAGCCAAATCAAAATGTGGGACATTTCCCACATTTTTCTCAATATGTGGGAGGTGAGATAAAAATGCAGCACAGTCCCACATAAAGTGGGACACCTGGTCACCCTAGATGGTGGATGTTTCCATGCATCACTGCAGGAATGATTCCAGATCTTGGGTGAAGTAGAGAAAAAGTTTGGGGTGCTTGTCGAAATTTCCTGACCTGTCCAGTGAAGAGCTGACAAAGCAGTGTGAAACAGTCAGCAACACTAGAGCTGTGGTGGAGAGCTCTAGAGGAAAAATATGTATTTTTGATTTTGGGATAAAGTTTAATTCAAAATTTAATTCACCACTTTAATTCAAAATTCTGGGCAGGCTTGTGCTCTGCAGAGCGTTGCCTGACATGGTGCACAGTAGAAAAGGCTGGATTACCGACTGGGCAAAGCAGGCATCTGCCTGGAGACCACAGACACACGGGTTCACTGTGTGTCATTGATTTAGTTATTAGATTAATTCTAAATTTGTTTGAGATTTTGCCCCAGTAAAGTGCAATATCATCTAAGGCATGTCCTGAATGATTGCTGATTCTTATAGCCACATATGTGCCCTCAGAGGCCAGTAATTGGAGAGATAGAAAGATTGTTGGCTCATGACTCGCTCTAGCTGGGAGGGTGGGATCCTGCCTTTCTTTTATTCCTTCGTTTCATTCACTGTGCAGAAGAGCAGAGATCGCAGCCCACTCGATAGCTGCTTCCACTTTAGCAGCCTTGGACTTAATTGGCTTTCAGTTCACTTGGCTCCAAATGCAGGCAAAACCAAAGTTCACATAACAATGATGGGCCCTTTGTCTTCAGACCTGCTTTATGAGAAGCTGTTCTATAAAAGTCTTCTTTTTTCCCCTTAATTTAAATAAAAATCTGTCATAGTTTTCTAGACAAGTCTTTTACTTTCTGTTGGAGTAATACCCCTGTTTGACCCTGATTCCAAAAAAACACATACAGAATACAATACAGAATTTGATTGAATTGAAAACGGTACAAAGACAATATATTTAATGTTGTATCTCATCAACTTCATTGATTTTTGTAAACATATGCTTATTCTGAATTTGATGGCAGCAACAAGTTTCAAACAATTTGGGACAGGGGCAACAAAAGACTGGGAATGTTGTGGAATGCTCAAAAACAGCTGATTGGAACATCCCACAGGTAAGGAGGTTCATTGGTAACAGGTGATGGTATCATGGGTGAGTATGAAAGGGGGATCTTCAAAAGGCTCAGTCCTTCACAAGCAAGGATGGGGAGAGGTTCACCACTATGTCAAACACAAGAAAATATAAAGGAGATTACTATATGGGCTCAGGAACACTTCATAAACTGTAACACAATAACAGAGGTATAACACAGTTCATTTGTGAATGATTGCATTTATTTATATTTTACGGAGCAGCCCATTTTTGTGAATCAGGTACAAAGGAGCCACATGAACTACATGTTAAAGATCTGATGCGCACAACAAAAATATATAAGGGTAGAAAAGAGGACAAAAAACTCCAGAATTCCTGTTTCCAAGACAATCTGCCGATTGTTTTATGGTCATTAATAGCTGCTTCACTACATAAGTACATTTAAACAGTGAGTTTTAGATTCATCCCTGAAACATCAAAAAACATGACAGGAAATGTCAGTCTCTCATACTAATGTTGCTACTAGTGCAACCCGATGCTTGTTTACTGTGTGAATCAAAGTGTGCACAGGTTGTCGGTGCATTAGGTCTGTGGTTGACCAGTGAGTGATGTTCTGCACAGCAAACTCAGCCAGATACACCCACGAAATTGCAAACTGATGTGACACTTTGAACTGTAGACTATGCAAAAAATGTTGCATCCAGAGTTGGCCATAGCAAACAATTTACATGGATTTTAGAAGAAGCATAACTCTTAATTGTTTCCTAAGTTTGTGCAATTTGCTTTTTTCAGTATGTCTACAAGTTTATATGAAAAAATCATTACTTTCTGGGGGGTTTTTTACCCCAACTTTGCAACCCAAGCTTATTGCTGTAGAGAGAGAGACTGAAATGACTGCATGTTTTCCTGTTTTCATCTGAATAATCTAAAGAACATGAAAAGAAAAAATCCACACTTATTTCTGTGTGTCTTCAGTGTATCTGTTTTATGCATATGCACAGTAAGTCAGAGGTCCTTGCAGGAGCATGAAGAGAAGAAATTTGAAAATGTTAGACAATTTATCGACTGGAGAATTCTGATTATGCACCAGAGAAGTTCAAATATAAATAAAACAATAAATGATTGAAGTGCTGATTCTTTACACTGTTAAGTGTATTTTTTTAAATTTACTATTCCCATAGAATTTTGCTTTCTGGACTTTCTCATGTATCTTCATATTTACTCTACAACTAATTATAAAATACTAATAAAACAGTGGTATGAACACAATGGTGCACACAAGGTTGTGTTAATGTGTCGTATGTGCCAATAATCTAGTATACAGTAGCATTTTTCTAATCAAAACTGTGGTGAGAATGGTTGCAAATTGCAAACAATGAAAAAGGCCAATGTGTCTAAAAAATAAACCAGAAAGAAATTAGAGTAAAATATGTTGTTTAATTTCTTAGGAAACCTTTCAGCGTGGCTGAACAGTCAAGTTTTTCTGTCGTTCAGACGCTCCAGTCATTTCTTAGGTGAGTGACAGAAAGTTTAGGGTGGAAGAAAGTTGCACATATTTCCTCTCTGTCTCATAATGAGTCACCATCCGAGCTGCAACACACAGCAGATGATATCCCACCCGGCCTGCCAAGAATCTCGTAACGTGACTTAAATGCATGTCTTTCCTTTATATCCCCTCCTCTCTACTTCCACCCCTGCAGTACTTGACCCCTATTCTTCATCCCCCTTTTACATCTTTCTCGCAGCCTATTACTTTTCTCATACTGGTATCTATTTCAGTCTGCCTTCTGTCCGATACTTCACTGTTCTCCCTCCCACATCCGTCGAGGAAGAGACTAAAGTTCATTACATATTCAGACATTTAGCTCATGCTCTTATTTGTTGGAGTGGCAGTGAAAGAAATGATCACCAAAGTCTTGAGAGAGATTTTCAGTGTCTATTTTCAATTTTTCCATTGCCCTTCAGGACTAATCGGTCTCTTTTTCCTTCAAGCCCTTACTCATCTCTCACTCTCTCTGCCCTCTTACCAACCCCGTCTCTCCCTCTCTGTCTGATCCACAGTGTCAGTGCCTGCCTTCGCTCCTCTGCAGCCTCGAGGCAAACATCACAAACCTTCCACTCTTCCTTCCTTCACCATCCTTTCTTACCCCTCTCCACCTCACTTGATCCTTTTTCCTGTGGCGTAGGGATGCAAAGGTCAAGGACATTTCAAAAACCTTCAGCGGGCAGGTCTGCTTGGATGCAGTGGCACAAAATGGTTCTTGAAATGACAAAGTGAAGTGGGAGACAACCCTTTACCAGTAACAAATCCAAAGTGGGTGGTGAGGAGATATGACTGTGACTACAATAAATTTGGATTCATAATGGCAGGTAGTGATACTGAACCAAAAGCTAAAAGTGTGCTGAATGTGATGAAATCCTGTCACAGCCCAATATTTATTTATTTTTTCCTTTTTTTTTTTGTCATATTATGATTTTTTTTTTTGTCATTTATTTGGGAAGGTGGTCCTTAAGTCACAAAAGGTTGAGAACCCCTGCCCTAAAATGTCTGACCTTGACTACACTGACTTTTATCTGTCCAAAGTTTGTCATTAGAGACATGTTTTCGCATTCCTGAAGATGGAATTGTCTGTACACTTGCCAACATTGAGATTCAAATGTACATTGGGCAAGCTAGAATTGGTATGTCACAAATACGAAAGCCACTGTTTGATTTGCGAATGATATTACTGCCAATGAGCCAGTTTCCAGGCAAGCTTGACATTAATATAAAGATGCCCTTTCTCCCACTGTACAAAAGTGAAGCCGAAATATCCCGGATAAGAGCGCTGCCATCTTGCACTGGTGACGCCATTTTTTAGCCAGTGGGGCCACGGTATCGAGTTCTCACCCATACACCCACTCGTGCAATCGTGATTGGTGCTCAGCTGTCAATCATGACGTTTCACCCCCTTTATATACCATCAAATAACTAATTAAAACCCCACTGATTGGGAAAATGAAGAGTAACTGAGGCTCAAACTTGTAACGTTATGGCTGAATCTCTCCCATGTTTCTTCTAACACTAGCTATCTTGATGCGCACTGATCTTTCACCGGTCAACAAGCAGCTGTGGTGGGCGAGACTCAAGGCCTGTGATTCATAGATCCAGAATTTCT
>JBBPCS010001278.1:0-15400 GCA_037974645.1 Hollardia meadi | reverse complement strand
AAATCTCAGCGCTGAGTGATAAACTGAATCAAGGGGTTTAAGAGAGGAGGCAGAGGCGTGTCTATAGACGATGTCACCATAATCCAGGACAGACGTGAAAATGGCCTCAATTATCCGCTTCCGACTGAACGTGGGAAAACTAACGCTGTTTCTGTACAAATATCCAACTTTTTGTCCTAACTTACTGACGAGTGTGTCTATGTGAAATTTAAATGTGACTTTTTGACCCAACCAGATACCAAGATATTTACACTGTGATACCCTCTCAATAGTGTGACCATTTAGAGTGGCAATATGTAAACCATTACCAACAATATCTCTGGCTCTGGAGAACAGCGTGTATTTGGTTTTGTTTGCATTCAGTGCCAGTTTTAAATTACAGAGTGCATTTTGCAAGTTGTCAAAGGCTTGCTGTAAGATTTGAGTGGCTGAGTGTGCAGTGTTAGAAAAACAATACAGAACTGTATCATCCGCGAACAGATGGGCATTACAATTTGTTATGGAGGATGTGATATTGTTAATATAAATAGTGAATAAGACAGGACCCAATATTGAACCTTGTGGTACCCCCTTTAACAGGGGTAAAAATGTAGGACGGCCATTTCCCAAAATCACACACTGCTGCCTATGAGAAAGGTAGTCCTGAAACCATTTACAGGAATTACAATTAATGATTCTAATAACTTAACAATGTAATACTATCAGGGCTAATTCTGCTTAACAAATACTTTTACTTTTGATATTTACATTTTGCTAATAATATGTACATTTACTTAGGTAAAACTTTGAATGCAAGACTTTTACTTTTAACTGTATAGTCTGGAATTGCTACTTTTGCAATGATATAATACATCATGACAAACATCAGAAGGATACACTGAGGCTACTACAGTTCTAACAGCAGATAACCATGAACAGTAGCCTGCTTGTGCTTGAATATGAGTTTTGGTGAGACCAGGCTGGTTTTGTCACTGGTAAAACTAGCGAGTCAACCACAAGTCAGACTTTCTTTTAAAGACTGAACAATAGCAACACCCTGCTGACTATTGAAGTTGAAGAAATTGCTTTATTTATAACTGTAGCGGAGTTATTTGTCTGTCCATATGGTATTGATTTGACACTCTGAGTCTGTCATGATGACTTGAAGTTGTCCAGTTGACCCAGTTGTGACTGAACAGCAACTCACAACCACTTTTTTCTCTTCTGCTCAGGGGTGTGTGAAGTCAGCCGTCTGTCTGGCACAGATGTGTGTTGATGTGCTTCCAGCTGTTTGTGGGGAATCATGCTGTCTAGACCCATGGTCTGGCAGGACCTGGTGATCCTCCCTTTAAAGCCTGTGAGATCACCACACTTTTAATTAGACAGGATCCGTCAATTAACGGGAAGTCAGCCGGTCTCTCTCAGCCTTTTTAAAGCAGCCGACTCAAACCCTCAGCAGGATTCTGACAGAGGCTCAAACAAGGTTGGTTGTGTTTTTATTTCCTCTTCTACCTCTCAGGACTTTCAGCGATGAACATGAACGCAATCCTGACTAAATCTGATTTATTTATTCTGTGTGTGTCTCATTATTTTCAGATTAACAGAAGGATGTCTTCCACTGTAATTTGTGCTGCTGTTTTGCTGGCTTGTGCTTTGACATTTAGTGCTGCACAGAGTGAGTATAATGAATGTGACATTTGTATTTCATAGAGAAACATATAACTGAGTTGTATTCTTCAGTATTCCGATTTCCGAGAGGAATTTGTTTTATAATGAAGGGATTTCCTGGAATGTATCACTCACTGTGTTAATAATTATTTACCGGTCGTTGGACCTATGTATTTGCAAAGACTTCAGAAATCAATTTCTGGCACAGCTGTATTACAGACAACTATATCCTCAATTATCTGACCTTATTATCTGTATTTCATGTCCATTTCTGACTTTTTTTTTTGTTTCCATGTACTCTTTCTCATAAACAGCAAGCTGCAAAGGACAATGTGGTGTCGAGTACTACAGGGGTTCCATGTGCCAGTGTGATTATAACTGCTTGGCTTATGGAGAGTGCTGCCAAGACTACGAATATCAATGCACCACAAGTGAGGTTTTTCTCTCCTGATATACTTACAATCATGTCACTGGTAGCAGAAAATGTTAATCTGTTGATCTCAGCCTGTAGACTCAACTTTGTGTACTGATTACAATTTTTTTTTGTAAATGTCAAATTATAACAGATTTTTTTTTCCAATTCCCATCCCTGCAGAGGGCAACCTTTCACATACTGTCTGAATGTTCCATATAATAACAAACAATTTTATCAGTCTAATATAATCTGCACTGTGTGGTCTTATTGTACAGGCCAGTTATGCTGCTGTGTTTGTGTGCAACAGAAAGCTCATGTAAAGGACGGTGCGGAGAAACCTTTAAAAGAGGTCGGTGGTGTAGTTGCGACGCCGATTGCATTAAGTTCAAGCAGTGTTGCTCAGATTACAACATCCACTGTGATGCAGAAGGTAAGCCTTGTCCAACAAAGTCAACGTGTTTGTGTGTGTTGTTTTCTGCATGTTAGCAGATTTTCCTTCACAGTTTCATACTCAGTAGTATCATATTTTGCTGTCCTGATTGAGTGGTCATACATCTTTGGTGTCTTCTTTTGACATCCAGAGGCCATTTGATACATGACTAGCAAATACAGTTACTTTTATTTGACTGCATGGCTGCAAGAAAAGTCAGCCCTCACCTGAGATTAGTACATGTGCATGAATGGTAAAGTGAGAAGAAAGCCACGATTAATCTGAAATGGGAAACTTGCATGTCCACTACGTGGAGTAGCATGCAATGCATGCAGTAATCTGCACAAATGCATTGGGTTAAATTTGTCATTATTTTCTGTCTTGGTAATCACCACAGAAGAAATCAGTGGAGCAGCCAGTACTTCAGAACCAGTGAAGACTAATTCATGCCATAATGTAAATGATAACAAACCCAAAGGTATATTTGACTTGGCAAAAAGGTTGATTCTTTCTACATTTTCAGTCATTTAGGTTTGAGGCAAATAGTTTTTTAAAGGGCTAACACACTAACCTCTATTTATGAATACTCCCACAGAGTCAACTCTGAAAGACGCAACAGAGCCGGCTTCTACATTCAGCGAGGGAAACAATGCAGGTGACCATGCTTTCTAAAAATGTGCTCAAGGAGGCTATACAAAGCACATGTTATATAAATGCTACTTGTTTCGAATGATTGACAGATTTTAGATTACTGAAATGACATTTATGAGCTGAACTAAGGGGATGTAATAAGGCATGTGTCAGGAAGACGGCGGGAAGATGTGGACGGTTGACTACCGCACTGTGGCTCTCTTGCTGTGGTTTGCATTGTGGGCCAAGTCTGCACAGACCAAGCCAAGAGCATAGGCCTCACTGGCCAAAAGAAGCACAAGGAAGCAGTGTTGTTATAAGTGTGTAGGAGGGCTCCGGGCACAGGCTCAGTCACAAGAGAGGAAAACACTAAATTAAGCCAAGAAAGGATGACAGAACATTTTCTTGGAAGTTTTAATTCAGTAATTGGCGTGGAATAGTTTTGTGGGTGGAGATACTCTTGCATCCTTGTTAGTTCTCCCTCAGGAGAAAAGACACGTCGTGACATTTCCGTCTGGAATGTCAGTCAGTAATGTGCATGCGAAAACAAATGCAGGAAAAATACACAGTATTGATTAAAAACTGTTAACACTGCCAAGTATTAAAAAAAAAAAAAATTTATTTATTTATTTATTTATTTATTTATTTATTTATTTATTTATTTATTTATTTATTTATTTATTTATTTATTTATTTTGCCCTATTTGCCCACAGATGACCATTTCATTCCACTGGTCAGTCCAACAACATATCCATATGATGATCTCAGTGATGGTGAGCAATGCATAGATAGGCTAATAAAGCCTAAGCGGTTTTTCCCCCAGTAAAGTTTCATGAGGGTGACATCCAGGTGTGCACTTTTTGTCACTTGTTGCATTCTTCTAGATATGTACAGCCTTCCTAATGATGAATTTCCCAACAATGGAATGGAGGACCCGGAGGCAAGTCCAAACCCAGAGAGCACCAGTGGCTATGGATTGTCTACAGCTGACCTCCTGGATAAAATTTCTACTGAACCTACACGGGGTCCTGACACTCTGGAGTTCAGCACAGAAGTCTCAACTCAAACAACACAGGCCAGTGACAGCCTTTCCACCCTTTACCCCACCATCGGAGAAGCCCCCACTGAGCGCACAGGTACGTGATATCAAGGCAACAAATAGATGGGTAGACAGAATAGCTTCAAAACTCCTCGGTACAGATTCTACAAGTCAATTTACTCTACTTGAAGATTAATAACATTCTACTGAAAGATGAGATTCAGTGCTACAAAGGCCATGCTGTTAGACACTAAATCTAAGAAACATAGATAAAATAAAGTCATTTTTTTTAGTCCTGTACCACTCTAAGCTTTTTCCATCTAGTGGCTAATGTCTTACTTTTCATTGGTTTTTGTATTTATTATTTTCACTTTACAGTGGTGTTTTACAGCAGGTTGAAATCATTACATATTAGGATGTTCTCCATGTTTGTGTGGCCATTTACATGTTTTTCAAACCATTCAGTGTATGAAATCATCTGTTCTTTTGTTACATGTACAGTATATTTCTCTACTTAATTATTCAGGTTTTTGTTTACTTACCATCTGTATATGCTGTCATTAGTTTGATAATATTTGAACACGCCTATGAACCACGCCTCTAAATTTAATTTAATTCAAATGTGAGAGGTCAAAAACATGTTTGTCCCCCATTCAGATAACGATGATCTGACCAGCTCATCTGACTCAGGAACAACTCTCCCTCAGCCCACAACAGCAGCTGATCACATCTCCAGCCAGTCTACTCCAACCTCAGTACCCCAAACAGGGTATTCTCCTACAGCCCCCATTGCAGAGCTCGAGACGATGGGGCAGGCAGAAGCACAGCCTGAGGATGACATTTTTCCTGAGGCGCATAATACAGATCCAACTGCAGCCTCCACTGATATGCCAGAGGTTACACCCACAGCCTCCAACCCACCTGTGGCTTCAGTATCCACAGGACCAACACAGGGCTCCTCCACAGTCTTGGAAAACTCTCAGGTCACCAGCATCCCTGCCTCATCAACACTGGGGCCAACACCCATCCCAGAGGCAACCACATCAAACGCTGATACTGAGATCAATGCACACAATGTCACAACAAGCCCTCCGCTCCAAGAACTCGATGCCCTGACGACCCACGTCCCGACGCCCACAGATGCAGTGCAGGATGACACTGCAGATGACATTACACCAGGAGTAACCACTGTTGATTCACTAAATGTCACCCCAGACCCAACCAAAGCCATATCAAAACCTCAGGACAAACCTGAACCATACAAGCCACCCCCAGCTAAACCAACTCTGACTAAACCCAGCTCCAAACCTGAGGTCAAGCCTCTGGACACTGCACAAACTGCCAACATAGACAATCCTAGAGACTACCAAGCAGGTAAGAAACCTTCTAATCATTGGGACAGATTCTCAACCATAGAAAACAAGTTAACCCAAAGATGAATTCTGTGGGCCTCGGAAGGGAAATTCCAGTGCAAGTATTTAAATTTCCTTCCTGTAGGCTCTGCTAATATATAATTTATTTTACATGAGTTATTGCAAAGTGAAGGCCTCTGGTTTTGCTCGCATGACTCTTTATGAACTCGGTGGTTTTTCATTATGCTCTGGGTCAACAGAGCCTTCTTCAAAGCGCAGCTACACTATATTAAGTGATAGAGGTGGCTGTTTTCCCACACTGTAAATGAAACAGTCATTTGAAATTGGAAATAAAGCTCAGGCACTTCAATGAATGGAAACTCCTTCCAGCTCCTGGAACACAACATTGCATTTAACACAGTCTATAGTTGTATGGTTTCTTTGTATTATTACTTGTTATTATTGCAAACAAATGGTTTCCTCACAAATATGTCATTTTCCCCAGATGACAGCAACGATACAAATCTGTGTAGTGGGCGGCCGGTCAGTGCAGTCACCACGCTGAGGAATGGCACAATTGTGGTTTTCAGAGGTTAGATCTAAAGAATTGTATCATGTGTTAAGCGGAAAAAATAAGTATATTTACTCACATACTTGTTTGTTGTTTTATATTCAAATTTATAGTTCTACTACTCTTTCAGAGGGAAATATTGTACTTTTTAACTTAACATTTATCTGACATTATAGGCCTACCTACCTATATTACTTTTGAAATTATAAGAATCTAAGGAGCAGAAAAATGTACATAACTGTAATAATAAAATACACAGTTATGGTAGGCTTTGAAATTACTCTGATGGTATTCTCTTAAAGTGATGTTGTATGCAAGTGGATCACCCTTACGTGGCAATGTTATGTCTTTCAGGACACTACTTCTGGTTTCTGGACAGAAACAGGGTTCCTGGTCTGGCCCATGACATCACACAAGTGTGGGGTGTCCCTTCTCCAATTGACACTGTGTTTACACGCTGCAACTGTCAGGGAAAAACATACATTTTCAAGGTAGATTTACTCAGTTGAACCGATTAGTGTATTTGACATTTCAAGGATGTGACCCTTTGCTTTTCCTGCTAAAAACACAACCCTGGCTTACATTTCCTCTTGTGCTGTCGGCTACATTTATCTTTTTAGTTGACGTATATATCTTTAGGTATATTTTAGTTGCCTGAGGTGAAGTGCTTTGGTTTGTGATCTTTGCAGGGAGCCCAGTACTGGAGATTTGAAAATGATGTTTTGGACACTGGCTATCCAAAGCTCATTGAAACAGGCTTTGACGGGCTCCGGGGCCACATCACAGCTGCTCTGTCCGTGCCTCAACACCAGAGGAGGAGAGAGTCGGTTTACTTCTTCAAGCGAGGTGATGAACTGCTGCCAAGTCAAGTTAAAAAAACTCAAAGATTGTTGCCGTTTTTCCGAATGACTATTCTAAGTTTCTTCGTTGCTTTTTGTTATTGTCCTTTTAGAGTAAAACATGTAGATTTTTATTAAATATCCATAATGTAAAGTTCTGCATAAGTGAATACATTCTGACATTGACACTTGGTTCTGGTTCTTCCAGGGGGCTTGGTCCAGAAATACTCCTACCAGTTTGGCACCAGTTCAACGTGTCGCAGGACAGTCCCGTATGACATTTACACAGTCCGCAGCCGACTGGCTCGACAAGCAGGTACTCCAGGATTTGAAAATTCATACAGGGCAAGAGATTCATTCATCTAATGATGTAGACGTTATTTTTCCAGTTTGTGTGGTCCTGTGTAAAAGTAACTGTGATGACTGTACTGGGTTGTTGTTGAGCACTTTAACAGATTTGTGCATGTAAACATGTTTTATTTGAGTTAAAACACATGTAGTTCTCTGAAAAAGTGAGTCATGCTTTTTTTATGGGGGTGAGAGGGACAGAGGTCCACCTTGTAAATAATTGGCAAGTGGAAATAAATTGGTTTAACAGAAAAATGTCAAAAATAAAAAGGAGTTAAAGGAATACATCTATTCTATCAATCCACTAATTTTACACTCAACTACTTTGTTTGCAGTGTCACTTTTGGGGCCAGCTGTCAACATTCGGACATCTTGGAGAGGTTTTCCCTCCACCATCACAGCTGCTGTGTCCGTCCCGAACCTCAGAGAACCAGAGGGATACAAATACTACGTCTTCTCAAGATGTAAGTCATTAATAGGTACCAGTGCTGTGGTTGTATCTCTCCTTTGTACAGATTTAGGAGTGGATTTAGTTGAAAATCACTAGTTTAGTTTAATCTTGTGGGCAGACATTAAGCTCTGTGTTCTGCACATCAAGACCTGAATTTATAAAGATTAAAGAAAACTTTCCATTTTGGATTTCCACACACCCCAATTCAAAAATACTGCTTGGAAAGAAATCCTCTCAATTTAGAGAATTGAAACTGAAAAGAAGGTCTTTAAGAAGTCACTGGTGTTCATTGGTTAAATGTCACTTCAACTCCTTTGTTCATAATATCTTCAAAAGAGCAAAACTTTCCTCACTTCTCTGTGTGCAATAAGACATTTGTTAACCTCAGTCACATCATGTCTGAAATGCCTAACAAGGACCATGTGTGTCTGGGTGTGTGTGGAAGGGTGGGGAGGGGGATTAGGCAGATGTAAAGGTCATTAAGGGTGGTGTCCATTCACCTACGGCTCAGGTTTATTATGGGGTAACCACAGTAAGTTTCCATTGATCCATGATAATGCCTGTAGTTTAAAGACTAAATAGTTTCTGTCTGAGTAAAAAATGTCATTCACTTTGATGATGCGTCATGCCAGGAGGAGCCAAAAACTGTCCAGGTTATTTGAAATTCAGAACTGTTTGAAGATGAATGAGGTTGTTTATGCCAGTCATGTTTCCTTGCATGTAAACTGGCATGTACATGTCTAAAAAGTACACCCTGAATACCACGTAGTAATGAAAATACTTTAAGAACTCAACAAACCAATCTGTTTCTTTTGCAGCCAAATCCTACAATGTGAGGATGGATGGTGAGCGTCCAGTCATTGCTGCTCCTACAGCCAACACGTCACCTCAGAACAACGTCTTCAAATGCCCAAAGAAATTCTGATTAAAAAAAGTTGTTTTAAAGTTTATTAAATTCTTCATAAAACGCATTGCTTCAGCATAGACTGATTACAGAGTACTTTACAAGCACATTAAAAAACAAAAACAAAACCAAAAAAACAGTCTTCAGAAGTGAACATTATCAAAGCTGAATACAGAATCTGAACACACTGATTGGAAAATGTGTTTCTGACAGGAATAACAAGTTCTCTGGTCGAGGTTGTCAACTTTTCTCATTAGTGCTTCATCTTGCGAATCGTCTCCCATGTACACCCCGGGAAGGAAATCCCTGACCTGTTGAGATATAAAATGTTCTTTTAAACAAAGCCTGCTATATTGATGTAATAAATATGTACAGTGGCTGTATAAAATGTGTATGAATTGTAAAAGAACGATAGTGTTTCCTCTGTTATTCTTACCAACATTAAACACATTATAATACTCCAACATGTATGAAATTCTTTGACTGGTAATTAAAATGAAACAAATGCTCCGACAAGATTTGTGTGCACATGCGGAAAATTTGAGCTGTGCCCAAACATAAATGTATGGCTGCCAAAAAGCAAAGTAATTTGCATTATGAGTTAGCAAATAAGGAGACATAATGATCAGTTTAAGTTGATTTAGTACTACATTTTAGACATAGAACAATTTGCAAAAATTGTATTATTAAAGAGCAAAAATGTTATATTTTATTGTTCAAATTGTTTTTGTAAGTCTGAAACCTCAAACTGGAAATCTGTCATTTTATATCTGATGTACAATAAATATGGCAATATGTGTTTCAAAAGCATGTGTGGAAGCCTGCTGTTCATTTGAATCACACACAGCAAAACTGTCCAAGATAAACCAACTGGCCAAGTGTGATACTACTAGTGGCGGCTTTAAGCAGCTGATTTTTTTATCCGTTTCTGCATTTATGCCTTTATTAGACAGCTGAGAGACGATAATTATTCTCATGCACAAAGATCTTGCAGCATCATTTGGTATTACTTTTGCTTTCAGTCACAACGTTATATCACAAACAAATGTTTATAATCCATGCATGATACTTTTGTTGAGATCCAGGATTAACCCAATGGACTTTTCAATGTGATGATGAAAGCGATGGATTAAATAAGTAAATGACTAACGAGGACCTACAACAGTTCCACGTTTCAGTTTTCTAATAAGCAATATTAGCTCCATTCCCACCCATTTTTGTGCGTGCTTTCATATGTTACCTCCTCTCTTCATGCGGCCGCCACGATTTTCTGGCCAGCGCTGCAGCTGTCGGCTTGGTCCAGGTCTAGAAGATTTAGATGGACCACTGCTTGTATCTAGAAAAAAACAACAAAAAACCCCCAAAAAAGACAGCAAGCAATCAGAACTGGACACTAAGGAGAGGAATTGAATTATAAAAATAAGGGGTGTACCGATTCTCCAAATCCACGATTTGGTTTCAATTCAATTTTCGATTTGACCTTTTTCAGCACCGACACCTATGTCATCCTTGATTATGGTTTCTTGATTTGTAAAGATCATCAGATTCTGTTTTTTGTCCAGTTACATCTTCAAATTATTCTTTTAAGTGTAACTGCACCCTAAAATTCTGCTTGCTCCCTTCCTCCCAGCAGATTTTAAAAAATGCAGCAGAGCATGGCACAGGAGAACCACCTTATTTTTCCCAAAGACAGTTTCACCTAGTCCCGCCTTACTTGCTAATCGGTATGCACTAGTGACTTCCACTGGTTGAGCGGCTACCTTCTGGATTAGCCATCTGCTAACTTGAAAGGGGATAAAGAAATTTAATCATGCGACTTTTGAAATGTTATCAGACTGAACTGACCAAATTCTGGTATTGAAACAAGTCATTTCGTTTGAGTTGTGACATACACAAAAAATGTTTCCACCATTTTAGAGCCACTTATTTCACAATGAAAGCTTATGGAAAATAGTTTTGGGCCCCTGTGCATCATGTGATATTGTAATTACACTGTTTACTATGTCAAATTAGCTTCAATGTCTGGCACTCTTCCTGGAATAATCACTCACCCTATTTTAATTTGGATAATTGAAATCGAATGCTCATTTTCAATCGATTTTCGATTTAGAATTGAAATGGTTATACCCCTAATTAAAATAGTCATTCACAGCAGAGATCTACCTGCAGAGCTAGAGGAGGGCTCCTGGCTGGTGGAGGGGACGTCAGATGGCTGGCTTGGCTCTTCTATATCTCCCTGTGAGACCACGGGATCCAGTGACACTTCTGCACTGGACCTGGAATAAACAGACCAACACACAACATGCATGGGATCTGATCAAATTATAAAGGCCTGCAGTCTTAACATTGCCTCTAAAACATGAATGCAGTGGAGAGTAACAGATTTTCAGTGAATAAAGAAAGGGCCACATTTCATATCAGACATGTTTGCATGGTAATAAATAATGAATGCTGCATTTAAAGGGCAGTGGCCTGGAGTGCCAGACGTCTGAATTCTAAAAGAAACGCGTAAAGATGACAGAGAGCAGAGAGGAGTGAGCCTCACCTATCAGTGTCTGGCTCCAGGAAGACATCATCTCTCTCCTCCCCTGTGCCGGCTGCTCCTGGCACAACCAGGCCTGGTGTGGACGTGCTCACCATGGGAACCGACTGGGAGACGTGCTCAGTGGTGTCAGACTGAGCCACCTCTGAGAAGACCGTTACTGGAAGAGAAGAACATAAAACATGATTTTTTGATAGCACGACCAAATCTGGAAATTGCCAGCCAGCTTACTTTATTCAGAAGCTGTGCTGATGAAAAGAGTGGCTGTATAGATGCATAGAACAGATCCCTTCTTATCAGACTGACAGAGACAGATACCTGGTGCTGCAACTTGTAACGGTGTAGTGGGAACGCTGCGTCCACCAGACTCCTCCTCATGAGTTGCTAGAAACAAGGGGCTTTCATACATCCCAAGACCTGAAAGCAAGAAAAAAGGCTTTACAAAAAACTCATCATTCTGTTCAGTTGGCTGGTGGGCTGTGCCAATGCTATTTTACATAAACGGCAACTCTGCACATGTGATAGTGGAGCACCTCCTTGTGATGCGAGCTGTCCCAGGTCAGAGTGCGAGGAGGAGCTGGTCTGTGGCATGTCGTCTGAGAGACCAAACCTGAAGCGTGGCACACCGGCCACTTGGGGAGAACTGACAAACAAAACACACACAGTCATCCAGTGTCATAACACAGCAGAGTGATAGTATTTTAGGTGCTTTTCCCCACCTTTTTCCATCTACTTAAATAATATCTTAAATAGGCATAAGTTTCTGACTCCATAAAATTCAAAAAGTATATGTCTAAGACCATAACATTAGAGGTCTGTATGAAAATTTTAAGTAGTCTAAAGTTAAAGCACAAAATATAAACTAAAAGCAATACATTACAATGAAAACATTTAAATAACTATAGAAGTAAAATCATGTCATCTGCTTTATTACTATGAAAAATAAAATATATATATTTAAAATAAATAAATAAATAAATAACTACAATGTGTTATACGACCAAACAGCTACAACCAAACAGTTAGATCAATAATATTCGATCATTAACTGCATTATCAGTAGTTTTATTGCTAATGAACATGAAATTTCAAATGTTTCCCAGGCATTCTGACCTTCTGCTCTGTGTATGTGTGTGAGGACTTACTGGATGGCCTGGTCAAAACCATCAGAGCGGTGTGGCACCACCAGAGTGGGAGTGCTGGGAACCATTCTGTCGTCATCATCAAACAAGTGCTGCTGCAGAGGGGGAAAAGGCAAAGTATTGGATACAAACATGGGCCGACACACAAACGCAGGAGCAAAAATTTAACACCAACATTTGTATAAATAATGTAATAACTGTAAAATTATCTAATGTTATCCAATTATGGAGGACTTACAGCGCTGCCCGACACCCCAGGAGTGAGCTGAGGGACTCGACGAGCAGGTATACGCTGTGGATTTTTACAAAACTGATTAACAGTGCATGTGAGTTACAGATGATATGAAAAGATTAAGAAAGAAAGCACATTTGCAAAAAAAGTAATGGGTGTATTGTATCATAAAAACCAACAACAATCAATAAACCTTTATTTTCCTTACTAAAGACAGAGTACTCTTCATACCTGAACCTGAGCAGGTGGTCCCAGTTCTGATGTCGGGGCGGGGTGGATGTTCAGGCGAGGAGGCAGCTGATGTGTTGGTCTTCGTGGTGACTGGGGCATCCTTGTACCAGAGCTTGTGATCGATCGCTCTGTAGGGAAGGCCTCCATTGTATTGCCCTCGACTAAAACATTCGTGAAAATGTTCAAATCAACAGAGGTCCATTTTGTTTGATTATTTATTAAAAAACAACAAAAACAAACAACTCTTTATTAAATTATTCATAGGCTCTAAAATTCAGAAACCTGGAAGACCTTTAAACAACACAAAGCCTTTTTAAGATCAAAATGAAATTACTTGAAAGAATCCAGAGGTTATTAAAAATACGAGACAATCAAAATGATTTGGGAAAAATGTGGCACACTTAAGATTATTTAATGGACTAATGCAAAAATGTATGATCACAATGGCATGTTGGCATTAGTATAGTAAAGATAGTGTAAAATTTTTGTAGCATTTGGTAAAAAACAGTAGGTGCTATAAATCTTTAACTTACACCTTTTTGGTTGGTAGAAAAAAAAAAATCTTTCGCCTCTTGTGAATTGTTCTCTGCTGTTTTGTTGGGACAAATTATTTGTTGTCAGTTTGATTTCTCTATATTTTCTATCTGAAATTGTTTGTGTAAAAAATACATTAATTAATAAAATTACATTTGAAAATCTGGCTGGTTCATTAATAGAACCAGTATTGTATTTTTCTCCAATCAAAATAACTTGAATTATTTGATTAATTTTCAAAGTGAAGCAACTTTTATGTGCCCTTGTTGTAGACATGACTTTATTTTGGCTACCACTCTTCCCTTCAAACAGACAACAACATATTACATCTTTCTCAGTCATCGTAAAGTGTCAGATAAGTAACTGGAAGGCGAGACAGCTTGTGAGCACATGTGGAGAGTCTGAGGTGGATCGACGTATGTGGGTTTGACAGTTTCCTGGATCTTACAGTTGGGTGTCTGGGAATCTGCTTGTCTCTGGGTGGAGTCAGACGCCCCCAAACTCTCCTCTGTCTCCGTGCCCGGGTCTGTTACATCAGCTCCCTGAGAAACAAAAGAGCAAAAGGAATTAATAAAGAAAATGGGCAATAGGAAAAGAGGAAAACCATGAGCAGAATTTCAACAAGTTACACAGGGACAAATAAAAAAAGGTTACGGGAAAAAAAGTGTAAATGTCAAGATGAGTAGTAAAGGAAAACAGAGTTGGGTATAACTAGAGGAAGCAGGTAACGGGATGGTTCCCACACACTATAGATGCAAGGATATACTGGCAGAGCACCACATACAGATTATGATTTATTTTCTCCCCATATGGAAAAAAATTGTCTTAAGGCCAAAAATTTGCTCATATATTTCCATATATGTTGGTTTAAAATGTTGAGCACCCAAGGTCAACTTTATATACATACCATTTTAAATCGTTTTGTTTGCTTGTTTACAAATTTCAATGTCTTATCTGTGATGCTGCCCTTTAAAGTAAATTACCTTTTAAATAACCTTGGTGTTGGGTATCATTAGCTATAATCCACAAAAAGAGAGATTTCATTTCTATTTAAAATACTATTCTACTTTCTTATATATTGTAAATAATTTCCCTCCAGTCTCTTCTTTTTCCCCTCACTTCTCTGTATGTTCATGAACACTTGTGTTGAAGAAGATGAAGAGACTAATTACGGTACATTACACTGTGGCTCGCTGCTGCAAAATGTGGTTGTTTATTCCATCAGAAGCCCCAGCTCTGCACCCAGCTATCTCCTCCAGAACTCTCCACAAATACACTTTGCACTGACGTTGTACATAATTGGGCAATGTATTAGTGTTTTGTTCATAAACACAAGGAAATTATTTTCAACAGACATTATAACCAGAGAGATTCAAATCTGTCAGACTTCAAGAGATTTTTCCTGTAAGAAAGGTACTTTTTACTCCCGTAAAAAAACCCAGTTAGTCCTTTTTATACCGCCATTGACTGCTGACAACTCACTCCTCTTAAAAGGCCGGGAGGGGTTGCAAGTGATCAACAACTGCTTCAGTTTGAAATCCTGTTTCCGTTCAGGAAACATATGTGATGTTCATGTTAAGTGTTGGCAAATTGTTTTGTTGGCATTTTTACATTGAAATTGACATAGTATAGCGTCCCTGTTCCCCACCTACATGCCCTAAGACACCCATGACAGATATTGCATTTAATTATTTAGTGGACATAATCTCTGATTGGTTTTGTCTTTAACTTCTACCCAAGTTTTCAGAATTCAGGGAAAAGTCTAAAGTAAACATTCACTAAGCTGACACCCACAGTTTTAAATTTGGCCACTGTTGCAGCTGGTATGGCCCTTTTACTTCTGACAACTGCCTTTAAAAGCAATAACATTTTTACATTTTTAGTTTAAGCATTCCGCACTTAAAAAAACTTGCAGTTTACAGGTGAAAGTCCGTTTACTGTCCCTTTGCAGACACTGACTCATCATCCCACTGAACATGTGCAACCAAGACTAGAGTGAAAAAGTAAACAACTAAAGTCAACACACACACACACACACACACACACACACACACACACACACACACACACACACACACACACACACACACAC
>JBBPCS010001277.1:0-15404 GCA_037974645.1 Hollardia meadi | reverse complement strand
GTGTGTGTGTGTGTGTGTGTGTGTGTGTGTGTGTGTGTGTGTGTGTGTGTGTGTGTGTGTGTGTGTGTGTATTTGGTAGGTTTCTTTTGAAGTGCAATATGTTACAGATTACTAGTTACCAGTGTTGGGTAGTATATATGATAAAATGTATATGATATGCACACATGTGTATCAATTAAAGGGGACATCAGCCCTTTGCAGCCTTCACCCTCACCCTGGAACAGCCATAGTTAAAGTCATGCATGTATATGTACAAAAAACAAGAAAAGAAAAGCAAGCTGATCATGATTGAAGGTAGGCGACGCAGAGTACAAAGGAAATATATGTGCATAATCATTTTCAAGCCCTCACTTAGCCACAATACAGTTGGCGTGTTTTGAATAATTGAGCTGGGCGAGCTGCTGTCTCCGCACATTTCACTGGCACTTGCAATTTAAAAGGGGTGGAAATAAGGGATGAATACTTAATGTCTGTGATCTGTGGAATTGCTCGAGCTGTTTTCAACAGTATCTAAGTCTTCGTATGTACGTGTCCAACTGTGGAACTTGTAAACAGTGTTTCTTTTATCCAGAGGTGGCAGTAGTTGTGCAGACACAAGATGAATCACTGAGGTTAACTGGATCAAGCCCAAGTCCAGCTACCATAAACAGAGGCTTATCAGTGCTATTCATTGATATCTATATGCTGCATATAGTGATGCCCACTAATATAGTGTAAAGAATAAATTGGAGCTAACGTTGCATTCCTACCGTAGCTGCAATATTAAATTTGTCCTTATCTTGCAGATGCCATTGTGATTTGGCTGTGATTCATTTTTTTAATGAACGTGTGAAATGAAATGTGGCTTTAATGCAAACATTGTCAGTCATTATCATGATGTCCCTGGCCATCACTGGCTGCAGCACCCTGCTCCTCCCCTAAGGCTGATGTGTGGGGGCGGTTAGCCACATTAGTGCTCTGGGTAAAATAAGTAATGAGTCCAGCATGAGGCAACTGTGCCCTTGGCAAGGCAATTAGCATAAAAGACAATACTTAACATTTAGATCAAGAAAAATCACAGCAGTAATCTTGGATTGGTTTGACATATTAGCTCTTTCTGTTGTGAGAGGGCACAGTGAAGTGTTTTTCCACAGTGGCTAACAGGTGGTGACGTGCAGCAGCAACTGTTGAGGGAGGTAAAGCTCAAGCAATACACATCCACTCAATCAAACCATGCAAAGACCATCTCAGCCCCAAATGCTTCTTCTGTGACACTAATCGAGTTGATTGAAAATGAGTCACCTCTGTCGAGTGCAATCTAGAGAGATTTTGAATGAAGACACTGTGGAAAAGGCGAAACAAAGACAGAAAATTATTTGAATTATTTGTGCCCTTTCTGCGCAGAGCGGGTCATCTCAATTCCATGTCTGCCCCCAATGTCTCCTGCGAAAGACGGTGTGAATATGATTACACATTGATTTCTTGCTCTCACACACAGAATAGAGAGGCATGAGCTGGAGCTGGGAACTGACTGGCAGGAAGAGATATCCAGTAGGACGCTGTTTGCTGGAGCAGTTGATTTGTTTGTTTGTAATAGAGTGGCCCCAAGGCTGTGTGTCATCTGCCAAGTCAGACAGTCATCTGGATTTGGGATAAAAAGGCGAAATGCAGACAGGGCTCCGACTTACAGAAGCTAATGTTCTTATCCTACAGTGGTTTTAAAGTTCAGAGTTAAGACAAACACTGGCAGCATTTATCTCATTCTTTACATTTATGAGGCGCGGTTTCTTTAGCTCAGCCAGTCTGTATCTTCTCTTTGGGAAGAAAGTGTAAACAGCATCAATGAGTAAAGTGAAAGCTGAAACTGATGGGCACTTGAACATAGCCGCCCACAACTTTAAAGTGGTTTTCATCAGTTGCTGTGTAAGGGCCTTGTGGGAATACCTTCCTGAGCTCTTTCATAAGGACTGAACAGGCCGTGGTTGACTCTGTCATTGCACAGTCCACAAGACAAAAATTGGTAAAGAACACAGGGTGAGTCTTATTTATTAGAAGCTCCATGAACGTTTCAAAGTTTGATTTAAAAATGAGCCAGAAGAAAACTTGAGACGGCAGCATTGCTTTCACCTCGAGCCAGTGAGATTGCATCTGGACAGATCAATGGGAGACTCGCCAGACAGACAGGAAAGCCATCCAATGCCTTTTTTCTGCTCCCAGAACCCTTCTTATCTGAGCAAATAATTATAAACCATTATCTTTGGATGAGAGGCAATTTGTTCTACCTGTGTGGTTTGGAGCTGAAACATAATAGCCTTGCAAGACTGTCCTCTAGGTTTGACCCCTCCATCTGCAACCAGACCTGTTAAACATGGCAAAACCAGGACTCAGGAGAAATGGTTACCTCCATGGCAACACATTTGGCCTGTCAGACCTATGTGTACCTGAGACTAAAAAACAACAGCCAGGCATTAAGAGTTGGAACAGTTGCATTTCAAAGAAAAAAAACCCACAAATTAAACCCATGTAGGGAACATTGTTTTGTCCACAACAAACCCTCCTTTCACGTATCATAATACACATCGGGGCTCTAGACTAACTTTTCCACTGGTAGCACATGATTTGGTACCACCCTTTTTGTTGTGTTGATTTCTAAGATTATTTCATTCTCCTCTGTTGTTCAATTACTCTCCTCTGACCATAGGCACCGATCACATGGGCGCTCCGGTGCTCGAGCACCCACGGGAAGGCAGATCGAAAAAATAAATGAAAAGGCCTCCATACATAAATAAATATTGTAACAAGATGGGCAGAATCGGAGGCAAACATCAGCTCACAATAAGTCATGGCTTAATTGATGCGCAAATGAGATATGAACTTTACTTGACATGAAAATACAGCTGTGGTCAAGAATTTCAACAGCCACTTCACTTATGGTGACAACTACAAACAAACTAAAAACCAGCTTCAAATTCAAATGACAATTACCAAAGTAAACCAACATATCCTGAACAGACATTACAAACACTAACAAAAAGTCATACTTGCAATTTGGAACATAAAACAGCAAACCTAATACACTAATCAGTCCAGCACAAAGCATGATGGGACATGAGGGGCGTCGCTACAATACACAAATACTGATTCTTTGAAAATTAATCTGTTTATTGTACTTTATCTATTATTGGTGTACATCTTAACTGTGAATCCATTATCCATTATCCCTCGTACCGCAACCACGGGTACTGCGTTAGCCATTGTTGTTAAAAAAAAGTATTTCTTCTTGGCTCAGTCTCTCTCTCCCTGTCAGCAGCTGTATTCTCACTGCAGCCGACATCCGAAGTGTCTGAGTGTGGACCTCTCGTTGGCTCTCTCTCTCTCTCTCTACCTGCCACGTCCTCTCTCTCCTGATTTTGACTTATATAAATAATCCGCGATAGACCACTTCATCTTTGGCACTCTGTAAAAAATTTTTCCCCAATGGATCTGGAGTGTTTGTTTTATATTGTTTCACGTGTTTCACCATCAGTGCGTGTGTGTGCAGTGACGATGAATGTGCAGGCAGGGAGAGAGAGAGACCGGCTGAGCCAGCGAAAAAGAAAAAGTGCTACTTTCAGACACAATGACTAACGCAGTAGTAGTAGCAGTACCATAGTACAGCCTGATTATCATGGATTTGCACAAATGCGACCACTTGAAATTTTCACTCTGTATGGTCAGAAAAAAAGCCTTGCTAGTTGCTACAACGTGTATCACCACAAACAGGAAGGAACTTAAATGTTTGTGACTGCACATCATAAAAAAAAAAGACAACTCATCTTACCTTAGTCTTTCCTTTTTTCTTTTCCCATCTCACCTGTTTTGGTATCATTTTTGTGGTGTTTGTTGAAAAAAAAATGTATTCATTACAAAACAAGTCAGGAATGAATATCTCCTGCATGTTGGACATGTTCAGGCTTATGCTCCTTAGTCAAAATGTCCCTGCTACAAGGGTTTCAAATCCCCCTTGTCATGTAACAAGGACATGCTAATAAAAATGCTTATAATGATGTCATTTAAAATATACCTGCAGATATTATTATTAACAGTGGAAGTTAAATGTACAAGGCCACTCACTTATTTTCAGAGGGAGTCATTGTGACATTTAAGGAAATACATCAGGATTTTTTGTTGCATTATGTTCTTGCCATCAGTTCATTGCTCCTCTCATGTTGTGCACATGCATTTTGACACGATGGAAGTCACTGACCGTAGCATACAGATAACGAAAAGCCTCTTCATGCAGTATACCTTAGGGAAATGTGGTTTCTACAGAGGAAGATATTCTAAGCCAGGCGATGCTCCGATTAGCACTGTAACAATCGAATATCTTGGCTGGTGCTGAAGGTTAAGGGCCAGGTAAGCTGATGGGTCAGTACATTAAAAAGCATGCTATACTAGATCTGCTGCACAGACCTCTTAGGGTTAAAATGTACTTTTGCTTTTTTGACTATCATGCTGTATTACACAACAGTCTGTTGTGAAGTGATGAACTGTCCTGAACAGTGTGGAGATGGCCTCCTCACACATGCTCTCCTCTTCATGCTTCAGGCCATTATACTCATTCAGCAGTATAGACTAGCTAGTAGAGTAAGGCATGAAACATTGCGTTTGAAATGCAAAATAATTTCTCAGAAACATCAGCCCACTTGATAGCTCACTTCTAATGAGCTGATATAGATTAGCCCAGGCTGCTTTTCTCTTTTCATCAATGAGTAAACCTTGAGGGCTTTCCTGGGCATAGAGGTTCCTGCATCATTGAGACCCAAGAGATGTTAAATGACCAGTTTCTAATGTACCGTAACCTTGAAGTCCTGGCTCCAGTGTGTTTGCTGCATCACCTCTGTCTTTGTTGTCAAATACTGTATGTCGTCTGAGGACCCCAGAATTGTTCGATTGTCAGTAATCAAACAAATGGCCCACCTTCGACCCTGCTTCTTTAATGAACTGACCTGCACATCAAAAGCAAGGTCAATGGAGTGTTTTGGCACCACATTGAGCTCATCACTTTTTACTTGCTGTGTTCTTTCAACGATTAATTACTATTATTATATACCCTGACCCTCAGTAACATCACACTTACCTCTTCATGATTTTTAGATGACAATAAGAAATTTGTGTCTGCTTCATGGGTAGATTCATGGAGTAGTAAGATATATTACGTGTTACTGATATAACACAAATGGCTAAAGGTACCGTACAGAATTTACTGTCAAAACCTGCATGTATGTTTTTGTAGTCTCTCTACATTGATCAGCTCTTCAACAAAGGCTGACTCTCTTCCAGGCAAATGATCACACACACACACACACTCTTTCTCTTGTGTTTAATGAACTACAGTTAAAAGACAAATAAAACAGAAGGAAGCAATTATAAGTACAGCATACCTTTCAAAGACAGAAAGAAAATCTCATTATCTCCACGTTCATTTTGATCTAATTAGGATACAGTCTGTCTACTATCCAATTAGTATTCCTGTGCTATGTTGTTGACATCTCTTCCAAAGCGTGTCTATTGTGTATGTATGTGTGTATGGTTTTGTAAATGAGCCTATTTCTTGTCGTTCCAATTGTCATAAAGGGGAAGGAGCATATGATTATCCAGCCAATCTGCCTTTGCTCTTGCTTGTGATGTGCATTAAGTCACAATAAAATCACTGCTTTGTGAGAAAAGTCAGTGCATGGTGGCATTTATATTGATTTCCAACCACTACAGAACGCTTGGATTGATGATGGCATGTTGAATAACTACTAAAGACCTTTTTTTCTTATGTAATTCAGAACCCAGTCAGTCAATTACTCCTGCATTTATTTGCCATAAGGCCACAGGAATGCATTTCTTACTATGAACCCATTTTAACTGCCAGGTACTTCACTTAGTCTTGAGTGGATCATCGATCCTTAAAGGTCAGATCGATTGTTTTTTTTTAGGTCCAGTGTCTTCTATACTCAATCCCATACCCATATCCTACCTGCTGCCGAGATATTTGTCCTTACTCGATCAATCAGCCTATTGATCCTGACCTGAACATGAGGGCAATGAGGATGTGTGTGTGTGTGTGTGTGTGTGTTATGGTAAAGGAAGCTGGCTCAGACTTACATTCATCCGTGGAATTACCTGGGCTTGGCTTAATTGTGCACTGTAGCTCAACCCATTTGTACAATTGAAGTAAACTCATGCCAGCAGCATTTCAGAGCGCTGTGTTCCTGGAGGTCAGCAGCTGAAGTGGTGAAATGATGTTAGGCAAAGCGGTGGGGTACTTGGCGGCTACAGGGGTTATGTGGGTCTTCACAGAATTGTTCCACCTGCGCCGCAGCTGTGTTAAGTTTGATTAATTAGGCTCTTTTAATGGTGTCTCCCTGAAGGCTCGTCTTTTGGAGAGGGAGCATCCACAAGATCACACACACACACACACTTCAGTCACACATACACACACACAGTTAGACAGCGTGTGGCAGTGCAGGACTCCCCGTGGCTGTGATCAGACGCACTTCTGCTTTCATTGGAGACTTGTAGAGGTGAGAGGAGGATCTGATTCATCCTCCATCTTGGACAGGGATCTTGCTCTAGTTCTCCTGCTGGTCTTTGAAGCATGTCACGTCAGAAACCCTTATGTGTTTCGGAGCTTGCTTGCAGTTCTCGTACTTTGTGCTGTTTTTCCTCCCTCAGTTTTTCACAAAGATTAAAACACATAAGCTCTGCGACAGATAGCTCATTCTTTCAGAGTTTAGTAACATTCTCACAACAAAATTGTTGCAGTCCCTTCACTCTTTAAAAATGAAACCTAAATAGAGTTAAAGCTCTACGTTTTTAAACCTCTCACCTCTTTTAGAGGCTTGTTTTACATGGAGTCCTTCCAGTAAAAATGTAAAGGTAATGTTTATGCTTGGGTTTCACTGCATTGTGCATGTGATGTAGGTAGAAAGAATATTAAATGAATGACGAAAGATGAAAAAAGTAGGAGAACAAGCTGCTTTGTTCACACAATTGTTTCATAATATAATATATTTGACAGTGATTTTGAATATGGGTGTTCAAGTTGCATGGTAGTTGTTTGAAACTCTTCACAAAACCCTGGCTTCCCTTCTGCCCTGATCACTGCACAAAGCAATGTAATAACACTGCTGATAAGACATGCAGAGGAAGGGAGATAACAGTGCCAAAGATACCACAGACAAATGTCACAAGAAAGAAGAGTAGATTTCATATGTGATCATGCTTGTAAAGAAAGTAAGATGAAATGTATGGATGGAAAATGGAAAATGATTTATGACTGCTTTAATGTTTAGGGTTTATCATCAGATTGGGTAAAAAAAACTATGGTTGACTTAGAGATGAAGAAGATCGAGTGAGCAGCAGCATTACAGAAAGTAATTATTTTCAAAAACTAAAAAATTAAAAGTAGTCAATAAAAGCTAATGAAGGTTTAGAGGGGGAAAAAAGATCAACTTTATTGTGTATGGTCTATAAGCATGTAAAGCGCCAGCATTCGCATGAATGGTACAATATGTATCCTTTTGCTTGTTATTTTTTGATGTGAAGGTCAGAGTTTTGCTTGCGCTGCTTAAACTCTTCCAGGTGTAAAACGTCCAACATGTTCTCACTTACAACTTTCAAAATACAGCTTGCTGACAAACATTTCATATATTATGACATTATGACTTTTGTACTGTTATAAGCATTGTGAAACATTTGCATTTAGGTTAGGTTTAGGCACAAAAACTACTTGATTAGTTTTAGGGAAAGATCAAACAAGTATGTTGGTTACATCATTTCCATCACGTAACTTATGTAACTTAAAAACATGTTAAGTAAATACCAAGTCAACTTTCACGTTACATGCAGGATTCAAACTCGCAGCCTGGGAAAATCATGTCTGACCCATACAACCACCTGGTCACTGATATTGAAAATTGTACTATTGAAAATTAAATATTGATATTGCGTTAATAATACACATATAATATTGTATAATAATACAATGCAGATGTTAGGTCATGTGGATTGATTGTTCATCAGTTCATGTGGTTACCTTTTCACTATTCATTAAGTGTCCTTTTTTTACTCTTTGGTATAGTTACACTAATATTTTGAGATTTTAATTAATTTGCCAAATAGACAAAACACACAATAAACAAAATTAAACATGGATTTGACTGTTTTTTCTTTCTTTTTTTGTCTTTTCTTTTGGCCACAATAATAATGAAAATCTGATATTATGAAAGCCCTACTCCCAACTTAGACTTTATTTTTTATACTACTACACTAGAGGGGCTCCAGAAATAATGCTAGAGGGGTACAGAGGGGTCGTATTTGAGACGTAGAGAGTGAGAACAGCCTGAAATGTCAAATTGCAATCTTTCTGTGATTAGTAAGACTAAGATATAGCCTCCTAAGGTATACAGCCATGCTAGTGGCTCTGTACTTAGAGACAGAAGAGTTTCAAGCTAAATGCTAACATTAGCATGCTAACATGCTCACAAAAACGTGGCAAACGTGCTGATGTTTAGCAGATAATATTTATCATGTTCACCATCATGGTAGCATGATAGAATGCTAACATTTGCAAATAAGCATTAGTCATTTGTTTGCAGGTCTAAAAATAAAAGTTTAAGTGATGATGGCAGATGAAAAATCAAGGGATCAACGAGGGTATTACAATACATCCTGAGGTTGATATGGGTGTCTGTATTATTGACTGTATATGGAGATGAATGACACGAGAGCTCCCCAAAAGTGAAGCCACAACATCTGGATCGCCCCCTGCTGGCTGGTTGCATTATAGGTCATACATCCTGCCCCTCAATATAAACAGATGGGACACGGACCCAACTAAAAACTCTTTTAGACTTTTAGATGGTGCTTACCATGCTGATGAGGGTTAATTTTTCTGTTAAGCTTGTTTTTGGTTATTTATTTAAAAAGGGGGTTAAATGTCATGATTGACAGCTCAGCCCTGCTCGTGATTGAGTTGGGCAGGAACTCGATACTGCGGCTTAACCACCTGATCACGACTGCGCAGACTTTGGCACCAAATGATGTCACCTGTGCAAGATGGCAGCACTCGTATCCAAGATGTTTTGACTTCATTTTTGTACAGTGGGAGAAAATGGAGACGGGTCATCCATCTTCATTTATGTCAATGGTTTGTACCGGATTTCCAGCCCATTCTCACTCTCAGTACGTCAAATAGGGCAGTCATGTCAGTGACCTTTCGCTTCGAAGTATGACACTGTAGTTACCCCTGTAGCCAGTGTCATTTCTGGAGGTGCCCCTCTAGTGTAGGAGTATAAAAATCGAAAGGTCCAAGTTAGGAGTGGCCGGGTTAGCGGAATGGGTCAAATGTAGGACTTTCCCGCAGGAGACCAGAGTTCAAGCCAGTTTTGTTCTGAAGTTACCTTGTACGTAAGTTAAATTGATGTATGATACATAGCTATATTAGTCACCTAAATTAACATCTTTATTTTACCCAAAACATCTTTTCGTGAACCTAACCAAGTAGTTTTTGTGCCTTAACCTAACCAAACTGCATCCGTTTCACAAGATTAATAATAGTCTAAAAGTCATAATAGTATCTCATAATATGTGAGATGTTTGTCAGCAAGCTTTATTTCGAAAGTCTAACCGGACATCCGTGCAAAACTAAAGCTAGAGTGGTAAGTAGAGCGTCATGGTTTGAAGGTCAGGGCTACTGGCCAGGCTACCGTATTTGCTGGGAGTTTGGAATGAGAATGTGTTCCAAAGTGGTGAATGACATGGCTAAAATTATAACATTTATTAATGTTATTTAGCACTTTATTAATGTCATAGAATAAGATTGTGATGATGCATTAAAAGTAACATTTACTGTAATCTGATGGATTACATAATTATAAGTAATCTACACAATCATAAACCATTGGATCCGTTATTTCTTTGTAAAATTATTTTTTGTCTATCTCTCTTCTGTTGAATAATACTGAAGTTCTTATCAATAGAGGGAACAGGCGGAACGGTTTCCTGTTTCTAAACATTGGTGTGAGTAATCAACAATTAATGTTATACTGGAAACTTTAAGAGTTGTTTGTGTTTGGCACAGCAAAGGAGGGATTAAAATTAGTTAACAGGAAAAAGAACAACTCTTGACTTTAAAATGCATTCACACTGCACTTCCCTCTATTGTTGAATTAAGTGGTCATGGTTGAATTAATTAAAAACATGAGTTTGTGTACATGTGCCTGTGTATGTTTATGTCTACAGGCATACAATTCATTTGTCATACTTGGCTGGTTTGTTTTTCATTGTCATCAACTTCTGTAAAAACAAAAAATTCCGCAGATTATGTATTAAATACCTGAATTGAAACAATGCTTCTCACTTTTTTGTGTTGAAGGGATCCTGTATCTTGTGCTCCTGCAACAGCAAAGAACATTGGAAAAGTCCTGCTGGGTTCTTAAACCTGGGTCTTTGGCCACAGCTGAAATCTGATTGGCCCCTGAAGTGCCCCTGTTCACTTTAAAGCACTTCATTGGCCAAATTTTTACTGATGCGCAAACATCATAGCTCTTCCAGCATCCCACCGTTCTTTGAAATGAGGCAGTCAAGGGGGCAAAAATGGGAGATGAGTGTGCACCATAGGCGTAGGGATTGGGGCAACATATTGTCCTTAATATATAACATTCTTCTGGCGCCTCAAGTTTGTGTTTACCTTTGAAAAGACAAATACTGCCCCAAGTTCATTTGCTGTGAGGTAGGTTTTTTTTGGTTATTCACCAGAATAAAGGAAATGAAATGTTTAATACTCAATCAAATACTAATTCAGAAAACCTGTACATCTGCGCCTGAACCTGTATATTGACATGTGCTGAGATTTAGCTCAGAGAGATAAAGCAGGATGCAGTTACGATATATTAAGTAATAGAACCTGCTAAAAAATTTCTGGGTGAAATCTGCTGTAAATCATTCTTGATTTACAAACTCTCAGGCATCTGAAAAAAGCATGGGGGAGTTCTGCTGTCTTGAACAAAATATTGTATAAAAATGACATTGTTTTTTCCATAAGCAAACCATGAACGCTGCCCACACTGGTGGTTAGATACTTTAGATTCTGTCTTGCAGCTGCATGAGGGGGTGTCTTTTCGTCTCAAATTTTTTAATGTTTGCTGCTAGACTGCATCGTTCATAAATAACACAGGTGTGTGTGTGCGTCAAGTGGGAAAGCAAATAGTTTTGACCGCAGAAAAAATTTTGTTTTTGGAAGGCTGAACACCAACAAATATAGATTGGCAGACACAGACATGATCTGACCACCGTTTTCAGCATGCTTCCCCCTCTCTTTGTCTCTCTGTAACCAGATAGGCTTGTTGATGATCATTTAGTTTGGTATATCCAAAATTCTGCTTGTATTACTTGTTTGTTTCTTTTTTGTTGTTTTTGGCTTCGATATCGGTGTAGTATAGTATTAACAGTTACCTGAAATGTTAGCTTGGCTATTGGGTATTTAGTTACTCATAGTCTGAAAAAAAAATCTCATCAGGCTGCTTAACATTAATGTTTGCCTCATGATTATCAGTCACGCAAAGCTGGCACTTATGTTTTCTTTAACAAATGGAAATAACTGAAAATAAATAGGAAATGAAAAGATACATGGTTAAAGGAGGACATATTTAACATATTTTTCACAGTATATTGGAGGGGATGATATTTGCTCATTATTGGGGGTACACGACCTCCATAAAGAATGCATGGTTATGCCATAGTATACTTATATCAAAATCCAATCTGGATTTATTCCTGTAAAACAAAAAGAAACTTGTGCTTATGTAGCCTTCCTTTCCTTAATTAGAGATGCTGTTCTCAGTAATTGTAAACGTTTCCATGCGCGTCACAGTAATGTCACAGCAGCAAATATTACAGCATATTTAAACAGCAAAACTAATAAAAACTGCAGGTATAAACTTGACAGGACAGAGGAAACAGACTTCAACTTTTGGTTTCTGAACAGTATACTGCGACCCGCACTACAGCGCGAATACAAATACAAATGTTTAAACCATATCAGTAATACTATACATCGTTCGATCAGCTAGATTCCTCACGATTCAGTCTTTAAATAATTAAAAGCCCTGGTGTTGAAGTTTTACGGTATTTTACAAATACAAATAACAATAAACCTTTTCAAAATAAATGTTACTTACATAAAGTATCACCAAAAAGAACAATAAGTATTTAAAAAAAGTAATTATTATGCAGCACAATGTCCCCTGTCATAGTTCTATTATTATATATAATATGTTTATTATGTTTTGTTTGAAAAATCATAATGTGAAAAGTAAATAGTAACAGGAGCTAAAAAATAAAAGTAGTGGTGTTAAAAGTACAACACCGGTATTTGCTTAATTATGCATAGTATGGTACTTTAATAAATGTTCTGAGTTAAAGTTCACAACTGGATATTTATACTATAAAAGAAAGATGCAGTTCTTTTACATCGGAGATACTGTATGTATAGTTTTAAACATGTAAGTTTAAGCTTAGTGTAAACAGGAAGACTTGCTGTTTCAGTGCGTTGCTCTAATGTTCTAACCTCAAACCAGTGTTAAAAACTAGAGTTCCCTGTATTTGCTGACAAAAAGGGATAAAAAGTAATTTAGTAAATGAAAGATACTAAACAACCTGTACTGTAAATAGATTCACAGGCTTTGCAGCAGCTGCTGAAGAGAGGTTAGGTTTGTTTATGGAGCTGCAGTTTGTACCTGCAGTCCACAGTGTCAGCATGGTTTCCCCCACAGCTCATGTACTGTCGAGTTTCACATTGCATTTGCACTCCTATGCACTTACCGTGCTTATTCAATTGAATGGGAGGCAGCATTGTTCCATTGACTCTTGCTTATTTTTTAGCCTCAGGCTCATGGAATCACTTTCAGCCTGTTGCTGTAATTCACCATCGCACTTCAGGGTTAAAGCATCCATCCATGGATATATTATCCTTTTCCCTCTTCTTCAGTTTGAAGAGGTTCTTAGAAGCCAAACTTGTGGAGATCTGCCACGGAATGAAAATCTCAAACAATTAACTTCTCAAACCATGTAGAATAATCTGATATAAAGCTTAAACAGGCAATACAGACAAACTTTTTTGCTTCAACATGTCATTATGAAGTAAATATATACTGCACAGTGTAATGCCTAAACTAAAATGACACCATCCACTTTCAGATTGGCTCCCTGTAAGCCTTGCTTTCAATATGCTTTTCATGCTGCTGGATTTTTCACAAAGGAAGGGGGTCAGTCATTGCGGAACCCTGCAAAAGAAAAAGAACCCCGCTGATGGAGAAGGCTAAGAAGTGTGAGTGATAGAGTGATAGAAACCGAGGTAAAACAGGAGTGAACGAACAGATTTTCACTCACTGGAAAGCGCTCTGTATCTGTATCTAAATCTGTACCCCCATCGATGTGTGTTTCTCCTTACTACCAGGACATGAGAGGGTTCAAAAACGGCATTCTTTCTACTGGATCAGTTAGTAACAAGAGCTGCCTACTAGCCTATGGACCTACTATAGTTTTGAGGTCCAGTTGAAAGGCTGCTAGCACTAGCCATGTTGCTAACACTGTCTTTGCAACCGCAGCACCTAGGGAGAGGAAAGTTGTCTATTTTTACTTTAAATCTGTTCTTTTCTCTGCTGCTGTCAGCTCTCATTACAGTGCAAATCGTCACAACCCTCCTCCACTACATTCACTCCCAGGTCGGAGCTCATCAGAAGCCCACTCCTCTTCACTTCCATCCAGGTCTCAGTCATTCTCTTCTTCCCATTACCAGCACCACCAGTGTCTAGACTCCATCAGGGGTGTATACTATACCACGCTTCACTACCCCCTTAAAATATGATGACATTACAATGGGGTCTAATCACCAAAGAGTCTTTGCATATCACATTTCTTATTTTTATTCTCCAAATGTCAAAATATTTGTTGTCTCTTAATGAAGTCTCTTCTGATTCAAATGCAGTCGACTCACTGATAATTTTGGCAAGCTTTATGAAAAAATAAGTGAACTGGTGAGAAATAAATTTCAACATCTGACAGTATGTTTCTTTTCAAGTTTATGCATACAAATTAAGCAGAGAAATGCTTTTGTGTACTAAAACAGATTAATGTATTTCATTTGTATGATTATGGAGCTACTACCATTGTCATGGTAATGAGGTGTAAAATGATTGTCCAGTCTGAAGCGACAACTGTGGCAACAAATACGAGACACAAGATCAAGTATTTAGAGGGTGTTGCTTCTTATTAACACTCCTGTGAAACTAAGTGTGAACCTTAGTTTTGTTCCTAATATTGTTTTCTTCGTGCAAAAGAAAATGGACTCCTTTGAGCCTTGATACACACATGAACAAAATTTAAAGACGACTACAGGAGAATATTTTCTTGTCTGAATGTAACTGGACGCAAAACTGAGTGAGAGACATTTTACATATGGTAATCACATGGTCCTCATTCATTTTCAGTAGGTGGTGCAGAACAGCCTAAATCCCTAATATAATATATATAATATAATAATATAAAGCAGGCAGAAGTTTGTATTACTGCTGGTCATTGAGGATTTTGGAAAACATTTATTGCCTTAAAATGTACAGTCACTCTTGTGATTAATACACATAATTTAAAGCAAGGTTGTTTCAATCATGTTGGGTATTTGTCCTCAGGCAGATTTCAAAATGCCAGAGGCCCAGTAATCGCTCAGTGTTCTGGTACAAAAAAGTAATTTCAGAAATTTTGTATGAACATCTTTGAACATTGTGTTTCTTTGATATAATGATGGTAATCCTAATAGCCATTGTGGGTGAGCACTGAAAACTAAATCCATATTATATTTACACATCCCACAGTGTGTGCAAAAAAAGGGTAACAAGCAGATGCAGAGATGAAAATGAAAACACCAAGAGAAAGAGAGATATACACTGTACCAGTAGAAGTAGAGTCATCCAGAGATAATAAAGAGACAGCTGCTCAGTCTGATTCAGAGGCTGGATCCTCTGAAGGACAAAACACAGGTGGATCCTAGAGAGGACCTGAGGGCCAGGCTGAACCTGCTCCTCCTTGCCCAGTCAGAGAGACTAACTTCACAAACCAGAGACCAAAACTACCAGTAGAATTCTGTAGCCAACTATTTTGTCCAAAATTTTAAAGCTTAACAGAAGATCTCAAATGGCCAATTCAGTGTATAAAGTTAGTTAAGTTCCATGATGACTTTCAGAAGTGAATTGTGATGTTTGATGAACAGTTTGCAAATAGGCCTAGTGTAACGAACCACTGGGAACTGAGGCCGGACCCAAAATGCAGACTTTGAGGCTTGAGGCAGTTTAAAACAGTTTATTTGTAACTCAAAACGGGTGGAATGGTGCCAGGCT